>JAJAGP010002652.1:0-24399 GCA_025084515.1 Ancistrus triradiatus | reverse complement strand
AAACACACCACTCGGGCAACGAAGGAGTGGCTCCGTAAAAAGCATTTCAAGGTCCTGGAGTGGCCTAGCCAGTCTCCAGACCTCAACCTCATAAAAAATGTGTAGAGGGAGTTGAAAGTCCATGTTGCCCCAAAACATCACTGCTCTAGAGGAGATCTGCATGGAGGAATGGGCCAAAATACCAGTTACAGTGTGTGCCAACCTGGTGAAGACTTACAGGAAACTTTGACCTCTGTCATTGCCAACAAAGGTTATGTTACAAAGTATTGAGTTGAACCAAATTTATTGACCAAATACTTATTTTCCACCATTGTGTTATTCCACTTTCCTCTGTTCTCTAATGGTCAGAACCCCCACAGGACAGATCAGGCACTATTTGGGTGGTGGATCACTGTGCACTCACATCTACCATATGATGCAAAATGATACAAAGTCTACATTATTGCCCATTCATCCTTGCAGAAATAAATTCAAGTTCAGTCAAAATTTATGCTGAGGGGTAATAGGCTGCTTTCTTCAAGTCCACCTGCAGATTTTCTTTATGATTTAGATCAGGGCACTCACATGGCCACTCAAGGACACTCAACTTCCAATCCTTAAACCCTTTGGTTTAAGTATTGGGGACGTACTTATTGTCATTGTAGTGCTGGAATATGAACCACCTGCTCATCCTAAAGCTGTAGCAGAGAGCTGCAGGTTTTCCTCAAGAACTTGTACTTGAATGCCCTTGGCAGCATCCAGTTGTCCATCAATCCTAAACAACTGCCCAGTTTCCCATCACCATGCTACACAATAGGTTTGCTGTATTTTGGGTGATGTCTGTTTGGATTTCTCACCACTAGTCTTTCCTTTTCTTTTGCAGACAGGATGGCTTGTGTCTCTGCAGACATGGGCTTCCTACCAAAAAGAGAGGAGAAGAAGGTATATGGGCTTTGAGGTCTGGGTTTTACTGTATTGAAAACACTTGCCTTATGAGAGTTTTTCCCTTTTATCATGACAGATGAAAGCAGCGCGAGCCAAATTCGATTTCCATGCCCAGTCCCCCAAGTGAGTATAAAGCACTAAGGACATGGCAGAGAATGAATATCTAAATAAACAGGAAGGTGTGATGAAGTCATTCTAATCATTGATGGGGTGTATAAATAAACAGGAACGTGTGAAATTCGACATGCCTACGCCAGCTCAGCAAAGCAGCGTTGTTTTTGCAACTGACTTTACCAGTAGATGGCAGTATTTATATCATTGTAGACCATAGAAAACGGTAGATGTTTAGGCTTTTGCATGCAATATACGCATGGACCCCTTCAGTTAGGTCGTATAGCGTAAAGAAGTGTCCAAACATTTTATTCCGCTAGCAAGTTTTTAACAAATTCCTCAAGTTGTAACCTGCACAGTACCTATATCCATTTATATTTTCCATTTCATACCGACGGGATATCACATCTATCTAGGATTCACTTGCTTTCTTTCTGTAGCCTACAGTAGTACTGTGGCACACAGTATTTAGAGTGGCAAAGCTGTACCCCTCTGGTTGCCAGTTGGGGCACAAGTGTGCATTAAAAATAAGCCTGTTAAAACATGAAATAGATATTTGTGGATAGCTGCGGCTAATTCCTGCGAACAAAAACCCCAAAAGAACTGGTTCTGACTGAAAGCTTAACCAGTAAATCTTTTGGACAGGTGCTAGGGCATTATGGGGAATGTAGTACCAAATAAAAATACTTGACTATTTCATTGTGAGATCCAAATTGTGAAGATTTGTATTGTGTTACCGCCCAGCCCTGGGAATAAGACTTCGATCTGTAGAATCACCCCACTCCCCACAATCAGTGTTTGATGTGTGATACTCGGTGTGGATCAGATAACGCCAGTGAGAATGAAAAGGCTTTGTGCAGCTTATAATTATTGCATTCCTCTGATAATCTGCCTTGAAGAATGCATGTGGACTTGCTGGATTTTTGGACAGCCATATAAGGATCTGCTGTCACTCTGAATGCGGCACTGATTGCTGTTATATATTATTATTTTTTTATGTTGTTTTGTATTTCTAACCTTTCTTGGGCTCTTGTAGAGAGCTGGCCCTGCAGAAGGGAGACGTGGTGTACATTCACCGTCAGATCGATGCTAACTGGTATGAAGGGGAGCATCATGGCAGGGCAGGGATCTTTCCCACCACCTATGTGGAGGTGAGTGTGTCTTTGCAGCCTTAATGTGTCTACATGACACGACTGTGGTACTTTCTGTAACCGGTACTCTTCCTGTCCTTGTTTGTTTTCTGGGCAGATCATTCCCCCGACAGAGAAACCTGTACCAATAAAGTCTCCCAGCGTGCAGGTGCTGGAGTACGGCGAGGCTGTGGCTCTCTTCAACTTCAACGCAGATCTGCCGGTTGAGCTGTCCTTCCGCAAGGTGCCTGCGGCATAAAGCTTGTTATTAGTACTCCTGCTAGTAATGTTACTGTTATTACTGCTACTGCTAACATTGCTAGTACTACTACTCCTGCTAGTACTACTACAGCTTCTATAAGTACTTCTGCCACTGGTTCTGTTGCTACTACTTCTAGTATTGTGATTTTTATCACTGCTACTGCTATTTACTATTACTACTACTACTTTGGCTACTACTTTATGTTATTGGGGCCTTTATGTTCACTTAATAATCTGATCATAGTCACATTTCTGCAGTTATCTGAGTATTCAAGTGGTCATGTCAACGGCAAACTCCGATCTAGAAATCAGATTAAGAATAAACAGAGTTATGGGATTTCTCATAGCATGTATACAAGTTACCCGATTTCAGCCGGTTTTCTCAGTCTTATGAGTAACCGATATGGTTGCCAGGTCTGCCAAAATCTACAGACTTGGCTTCATTTTGGCTCCATCAGTTTTCCTGTGTTTTTTTCTTTCTTGTGGGATCTGGCAACTCCACAATCAAACATTTTGCTGAGACTCTGAAACGCACTATATACTCGAGAAGATGAAAAATGTGATTGTTTAATATTAGAGTTTGAACTTGGAGGTTTCCCATTATCCGCTTACTCAGGTGCATGGAAACTCGTTGATCGTATTACTAGTTTTCGCATTATTAGTTTTTGGATTATTAAGTGCATCCAAACCCATTCATGGATCTTACCGCTGGTATTTCAGTGGTAGGCTAGCGGGTAAGGTACTGGACTATGGACCAGAAGGTCCAGGGTTCAAATCCCACTTTTGTCAAGCTGCCAATGTTGGGTCCTTGAGCAAGGCCCTTAACCCACAATTGCTTGGATTGTAAGATTGTACCAATTGTAAGTCGCTCTGGATAAGGGCGTCTGCTAAATGCTGTAAATGTATTGCTATTAGTACTGTCTATTGCTATTGTGTTGTCTTTGACTAATATTTAAATTGGTTTGATGTTCCGAAACACTTAAGTGTGACAAACATGTAAAAAAAAGGAAATCAGGAAGGGGGCAAACACTTTTTCACACCACTCTATATATCTCTCTGTCTCTCTCTCAGGGAGAGGTCATATCTATAACGCGACGGGTGGATGATCACTGGTTGGAGGGTCGGATCCCAGGCACTTCCCGCAGCGGCATTTTCCCCGCCAACTACGTGCAGGTCAACAAATTGCCCCGCACCAAAGCTTCTGACGACCTTTCACCCTCCCCTCTATCACCCATCTCCCCCTCCCTTCACTGCACTCAGCCCCAGCTTTCACCTCTCGCACGCTCCAGTCAGTCACGCTCACCTGTCTCGCCCACCTCCACCAAACAGCATTCCAATCACTTTGTGTACTCGCCCGGCCCAGCTTCACCCACTCCACCCAACAGCCACTGGAGTTCCTCACCTTCAGCTTGCAGCCCACTGAACAGGGAGGCAAAGTCACAAGTTTCACCATCCAGTCACATGCTGCCATCTCCACAGGGACCAGGACTGGCGGCCAGCGTGATCCCGAGGTCTTCGCATACATATCAGGTATGAAGAGTGACATTTACATCTCTATGTCAATCCAAGAAAGCTCTGCAGTCTACTTGAGATCCTACAATGTATGAATAAAAAAAAAAAAAAAAGTTAATTACGCAAAATAAATATCAGTACAAATTCAAAACCGTTTTGTCACTAGACTTTGGCGAAAACTCACAAAAAGGCTATGCGTGATACCTTGGCATGCTCTGTAGGTCCTGCTGTCTCACTGAAGGTAACATTTGTGGCAGATTCACCAACATGGAGACATTCAACATCTACTTGAGTCTGATGACTCACCATGCATTTACATATGAACAGTTGGCAAATGGCCCCCTGATGCTTCGGAAAAAGGAGTCCTCAGCATGTCCTCAGAATCGAGAAATCCCAGTACATTTACAGCATTTAGCAGACGCCCTTATCCAGGGCGACTTACAATTGATACAGTTTTACAATCCAAGCAATTGTGGGTTAAGGGTCTTGCTCAAGGACCCAACAGTGGCAGCTTGGCAGAGGTGGGATTTGAACCCTGGATCTTGTGGTCCATAGTCCAGTACCTTAACCGCTAGGCTACCACAGTCCCGGTAAACCTAGTCTTAAAGTATCCAGGGTTCAAATCCAACTCTGCCAACCTGCCACTGTTGGATCCTTGAATAAGGCCCTTAACCCACAATTACTTGGATTGTAAAATTGTATTGGTCGTAAGCAGAGGTGGAAAGTAACTAATTACATTTACTCACATTACTGAATAGTTTTTTTAGTGTACTTGTACTTTTAACAGTTTTTTTTATATCTGTAATTTTACTTTTACTTATGTTTTGTTTAAAGTGTTGTACTTCACTACATTCTAAATCACATATTTTATTGGGTAAAAAAATGTAAATAAATAATGCAAAAAGAACCCCGGAGACTAGTGAATGATGGGCAGTAGAACAAACTGGCACTAAAATCACAAGAAATATGGAGACAGGCAAGTCAGATACCAGTGGTGCAGACCCACTGGTTATTATGCTTTATTATAGACCTTCAGTTGTTTGAAAATGTTTAATTGGATAGTCTGCACTAAAATGATGCTTTATACCTTCCTACACCTTGTAAAGGTTTTTTAATTAAAAAGCCAAAGCCACTGTGGAAATGGTGGATCCGCGGAGGACAGCATGGGCAGTGATTAGCGGGTACTTTCCCTACACTATCGTCTAAGCCCTAACGTGTTTACCTCGGGCCTCCGAACCGTACAATGGCGTACTACCACTTTCCCTATCACAGAAAACAGACGCGATATAATGCTCGGAAGCCAGTGAGGTCTCCAGATAAGTTAAGGATGCGACACCTGACAGGGCCAGAATGTGCACTTAAATACTCTGAATAGCCCGTGTCGTCAATCACGCACCAAGCACAAGACGGCATCAGCGCGACTCATAATACCTTCTCATCCAAAATGGCTTACTGATGCAGTCTTACAATGTACAATCCAATCAATTATGTGCCCAACAGTGGCAGCTTAGCAATGCTAGGATTTGTACCGTGGATCTTCTGCTCAATACTCCAATAGCTTAACAGCTGCCTCACCACAGTCTCTTATTGTTCAGTTCCAGTCATATGAAGAACTTATGTCCTCTTGTGATCTATGATCATCTCATTTTGAGCCCACATTTGATCTCTGGATTAGGATCACAAACAAGAGTACAGCTGTAAATTGTACAACTCAACATGAAGAAGTAGGTCATGGCAGACAAAGCGGAAAAATGAAACCGTACACTGACAAACTGACACGTGCAGCACAGATGCCTAGAAAGCAGATCTCTTACCTAGATAACAGACGATAACACAAAGCTTCGTCCCTAAAGTGTCCTTGTAGCTTGTAGCTAAATTCGTTGGTTGCCTATTATATCTCTTACTGTATACATTAAGTCAGTTCCCCCACCCTTACTCATCTATTTTCCATAAGCCTAAATGCACTGATAGACAGTATTACGAACAACACAGAAGATCAGCAAGATGAGACAGTGTGAGCCAGCTTATATAGTTATAGATTAGAGGGAATATACCGGCAGTGGGGGGACAAACAAAGGTTACTACTTACGATAGGACAGGCACACACTTATGAACGCCATTTACAGTCTGACAGACATTAGTAACTTGCACAAAACAGTCACTAAACACATCAACCAAGTTAGAACAGTCTGTATTCCAAATCTGAAATAACAAGCAAGAGAACACATGACCGGTAAGGCACACTGCTTCTGCTTCTGCTCTTAAACTCCCGCCTCTGCTAGTGGGTCTTCCAATTTCATTGGCTGTTGAGGTGACCACATTGATTGGGGTTTTTGGCCGCAAGCTCAGACAAACCACGAACAGCATCATGAAGAGCCAGGACCAGGAATAAACCACCTGCTGAATTTGAATTTGAAGTGGGTTTTTTTCCCCGGGCAAAATGAGTGCATGATGTTAGCTAATTGCTATTTTCAGTATATATTAAACTCCTCGGTTTACAATACTTTCATCATTTGTCAGAACGTACTTTGTGTGTGTATCAGATGTCTGGTTCTCTGAAATGTCCACCTTGCCAGATGTTCCTCCGGGAACGAGTGTGTTTGTGGTGGCCCAACATTACACTTACCTTAAAATGCTTGATTGGTTTTGATTTCTGTTAGACAGACAAGATAATTCTTGTGATTTGTCGGTGTAGGATGGGGCCAGAATACAGTCCCCTCAATCTTATCCACGCGTAAAGGCACCTCCATCAGCAGTATCACCGGTTAACAGCAACACTTCTCTCATACCGCGACAACCGTAAGTATCACATATTACAGCTACATGTTCTCTATTAGCATCTGCTATTCAACTAATTACTATACTGGAAAAATGCCATTTTTCTCAGGTATAAGGCAGTTTATAACTACAAGCCACAGAATGGAGACGAGCTGGAGCTAAGAGAGGGAGACATCGTCCAGGTGATGGAGAAGTGTGATGACGGCTGGTTTGTAGGTAAATTAAGCTTTTACATCATTGCTTTCTGCGTTTGGAGAATAGCCAGCTTCACGGTTCCCCATATTTCGGTTTGATGTTGTAAAAGATTTAAGAGATTGGATATTTATACCTCAGCTGCCCTCTAAAGGAAGGTACAAGTTACTACAAAAACGTGACTACAGGTATGCGTCACATAAGGTCCGTTCGAACAACGTCTGTTCCATATACAGTACTGTTCAAAAGTCTTAGGCCACTGTTAGATTGGTTGTTTTAGCAATGGTATAATGACCATATATAACATATTTGTCACTCCATAATACTCTTTTCCACTAATCTTCATTCCAATCTTTGTGAGCTTGCACATATCTTAGCCTTTTCACTGGGTCAACTTGGCATCCAGATGAAGCTCCAAGATGTAGCATCTAGAAGCTATTTTTTAATACTGCATACAAATGTCCTGTATTTTCTGGTTGTCTTCTTAAATGAGACTGAGCAAATAATTAAATACGGTCATTATACCATACTAAAACAATTATATATCTAATCTAATGGTGGCCTAAAACTTTTGCACTGTACTGTACATCCATAGTTGGATAAGGTTAGATAAGGTTGTTTTAGTACAGCAATTATTATGACACACGTAATAGCCATATTTTGCCTTTAGTATACTACAAGACAGTGTATGCTCACATATAGTGTACACCCAATAGAATAAAACTGATGCAGCAATGATGAGGCCAGTTGGGATAAACAAAGAGCTGCTAGAATCAAGTCAAACTCTGATAAAGTAAAGCGAGGCCTGTTATGATCAGACCAAGGCCAGGAAGGATCAAATTGAAGCCTGCGAAGATCAAATTAAGGTTCTTTAGGATCAAATTGACACTTGCTAGCGTTAAATTGTGGCCTTATAGAATCAAGGCTGCTATAGTACAATTGAGCCCTGCCCGGATGAAGTCTAGACAGGGATGAAATTGAGACTTTCTAGTATAAAATCAAGCCCTAATAGGCCAAGATCTAATTAAGACCTGCCACACTCCAATCAAGACTCACAAGATCTTGAGAAATCCTAGGATTTATTCAAAACCTGAAGATCTACTTGAGGCTTGCTGGGATGAAATACTTTACTCTCAGAAATAAAATGCCTTTCATGTGCTATATATATAATGCAGTGTTTCTCAATCCTGGTCCTGGTGCCCCAGCACTCTGCACAGTTTAGTGCTTCTCCTGTTTAAACAGACCCACTTTAACTCAATAACGGCCTTGTTAATGAGCTGAGTAGTTTTATCAGGTGTCTTGGGAGCAGGAACACACTAAAACATGCAGACCAGGATTGAGAAACACTGACCTAATGGGATACATAGTACTGTGCAAAAGTCTTAGGGCACCATTAGATTAGATAGGCCATTGTTTTAGCAATGGTATAATGGCCATATATAGTTATTTCTCTCTCTTTATTAGAATACAACCAGAAAAGACAGGAAATTTGTATGCAGTATTAAAAACCTAGAAAAAAATCAGCTTCTATAAGCTATAGTGGCAAGTATTTGTGACCTCCCCTTACACTCGAGCAATAGCAGCATCTGGTAGCTTCATCAGGATGACAAGTTGACCCTTCTACAGTCAGAAGAAGCTTGATCAGGAGTGATCTTTTTTGGAAGGGTAGCAGCCAAGAAACCTATTTTCAGAAGGGGAACATGGTGAAAAGGCTACGACATGCTAAAGCGCACAAAGATTGGAATAAATATCAGTGGAAAAGAGTATAATGGAGGGACAAATCCAAGTTTGAAATCTTTGGATTCAGTATGGTCATTATATTATTGTTAAACAACCTAATGGTGGCCTAAGACTTTTGCACCTAAATCCAATAGGTTTGTTTGTTGATGAAATTTGCCTTTTGTTTGCTGGTCTAATGTCTCTGGTCTAATTCCACACTACCAACATTTTCACTTTTGATGTGCTGCTGCTCAAAAAGAAATCTTAAAAGAACAGAAGCACATTTTTATTAACACATTAAATTCTGACACCTGCCGACATTGTTATACATGGTCATTATGTTATTTCTACAACAAACCAATCTAATGGTGGCCTAAGACTTTTGCACAGTACTGTATGTTAACTAATCCTGTTGAATTACTGAGTAAAAGTGGATGTGTTTAAACAGAACAAGCACTAAAATGTACAGAGCATTTGGGGTTCCAGGACCAGGATTGAGAAACACTGGTCTAGAGCTTACCACTGAGGAAACTAATGGCCCATGTTCATTTAAAGGAATCCCTGAGCTCGTGGTCTTGCTGAGTTAAATTATGGCTTCCTCTCCCTGTAGGTACGTCTGAGAGGACCAGAGCTTTTGGAACATTCCCTGGCAACTATGTGGCTCCTGTTTGAACTCCACTTGTTTGGCAAGCACTTTCACGGCTGCTGTACAGTCACTCAGAAATAGCCGACAAGAGACTCATAGATACACGCTCACATCTCTCACTGATCACATCTCTCACACCCATAACTGGTTTGCATGCACACTCCATTCACGTATCGAGCATGTGTGTGTGTGTTTTACACTCCCTGGATTTATTGGCAATGGTAAGGACACTGCGTGTACCCAACGGCCAACTCACTCCTCTGTAAGAGCACCAGTGACTGATGTAAGAGGATGCACAGGACGTATGAATCATCCACACGATTACTTCCCTGCATTAATGAAGTACTTTTAATAACGTTCACTCCATTTGATAAAGGATTCCTCCGTCCGTTTCAGATTTGTAACAGCCCTGGGAATACAGCGTAAGGACGTTCACACCTGGACCGAAGAACGCTGCTGAATTTCCTTCGCAGATATAAGTGTTGTTTTTTGCCGGCTTAGCTAAACTCAGTTTAATATTCCTGATGCTAAACAACATGCTAATCGACGCCTGCTAGCGCTTCATTTTGGTATATAAATGTTTGTGATTTATCTTACTGAAGGATCAACGTGCGCTGTAGCATTTCGTGTGTTACTGCTGAGGAACTTGCACAAATGCCAGTGTGTGGAGTATTATGGATCTACTAAAACCGTTCATAACCAGTCTTAGGCCTATGTCCACACGTACACGGTATTTCTAAACCGGGGTTTTCAAAGTTGTTTATAAAAAACAAAATATGCTTTCCACGACAACACTTTAACAAAAAACTTCGTCCACATGAAAACGCAAAACGCACAAATCGCTGTCAATAGCAGATGCCAAACCACTGTCCTATATGTGCCGGCGAAAGCAGCTCACTCATCGACAACAGCAACGTCCTATGCATACGAAACAATTTTTCTCGCCATTTTCCTTCAATAATACTTTGTTTTCAAAGCTGTCCCCACCACGTTTAAATTTAAAAATATTAAATCGGCTCACAATATTATAAATCGTCTCCCGTCGTATCATTTTCACAGAGCCGACTCCTTGAGCCGTAGTCGGGTCGCGACCGCACATCCTAATGGATATAGTACGTTACCTCCGTTAGCGCTTTTCTGACGCCTCTGTTCTTCAGTGTAATGAAAAAGTAATAATTGTAAATTTATTTGTAGATTTGTAACAAGTTCGGTCAGCAGTGTTACAGCTGGCACTATTTTGACTACGTCCGCTATTGTACAAAATCGCCTCATCTAAACAAAGGAGATAACGGCTCACAAAGTGAAGTTACAAGCAAAAAACTTCGTTTTCCCCAGTCCACACGACAACGCTGAAAACGGAGTTTCTGAAAATCTTCACCCTGGAAGGAGTTTTCCAAAAAGTCCGTTTTCAGTGACCTAAAACGCCGTTTTCGTGTGGACGAACGCTCAAAACGCATAGAAAAAGCTACGTTTTTAAAAATACCCGTGTTCGTGTGGACAGGGCCTTATAGAGTTGCACAGGGTTGCCAGATTTCGCCAGAGTAAGCATCAAGGTATATGGGGAAAAAGTACCCGGGAAGGTGAGAGGGTGACCACTTCATCAGTTAAAATAATAACATGTATTTTCAAAAAAACTCCAAAAACCTGCAACTATCAATATTTTATTGTAAGCAATTTTATAGAAAAAGAAGCCTAAAGTAGATTAGCTCTTTGTCAAAGAATGCCAAGAAGACACAAAAAGAATGATGCACAGAACAATTATTCAAATGTTTAAGAGAAAAGTCTTCAAATTTCATTTTTCCCCAAGGCTGCATGAAGCTGAGAGGATGTGAACATTTCAAGACAACAAGACAGCTTTATTTCAAAATGAATATTCCAGATTTAATTAAGGAATTATTAAGGAATATTCAAAGTTAAGTTTGTGGTAGTTTTACCGGCAAGAATTTAAACCTACTTTCACCCCTGTGTAATACACCAACGTTTTAAGGTAAACTCTAGCAAATGCCCCTGTACTGCATGTGCGATAATACATAAATTACCTTGAGAGATGGAATCCAGTTTACCCAAAACTAGTGATGCAGCAAAACAAAACAAAACTTATTGGCCCAAACCAGAAAAAAAACCTAACAGGTTCGTTTGTTTGTCTTTTATATTTGCATTTTGTTTGCTGCCTGATGTCTCTGGAACTCTTGAAATGATTCCAGACTACCAACATTTTTACTTTTGAACTCCTGCTGCTCAATTTGTATTACTTAGTTATTTTTAAAGTGTTAAATTTCGACACCTGCCTCTGTTTTCATCTGGGATCCCAGACTCTCTCACACCCTCTACCTTACCCTTTTCCCAATCTGCAGAGTATTGATTCTTCTCACCTGTTCTGCATTTCCTCAATTTCACCCTCTGCTATTTAAACCCCTTGTCTGAGGAATACTTCATACTGCATTCTGGTGCAGTTTCTCATTAATCATGTTTCAGTCACAAAGAACCATGTTTTTCTATTTCGACTGGAAATGGCTCTTACAGTTTTCAGCCAAATGAGAAATACTGAAATTTGTGGCTGAAATGAAGGCGAGGGAGTAAAGAAAAATGCAGTTAGCAGAAAACTTTCTACTCGAAACGTATGATTAAAGGCACTTGTTGGGGTTGGCAGTAATTTTTTATGTGAAGCATGTTTTAAATTGGTGTAATACATCAAATTCATACAATAGCAGAATATCAGAAGACTGGGGGTACTTTGGGGATATGTATTACCTACATGCCATAGCTGTTGAATCTATAGAACAACATGTCGTAAGTTTACATTTACATTACATTTACATTTACAGCATTTAGCAGACGCCCTTATCCAGAGCTACTTACAATTGATACAGTCTTACAATCTTGCTCAAGGACCCAACAGTGGCAGCTTTGGCTGAGGTGGGATTTGAACCCTGGACCTTCTGGTTCATAGTCCTGCACCTTAACCACTAGGCTACCACAATCCCAGTCCCAGTTTAACCGTTTATGTGAAAGAACCATATGATGTAAGAGAGTTCGACTTCTTCTTAGTTACTCAGAAAATACGAAGCACCAAACGCTGTTAATCTAGCTATTATAAGGGTTTGCATTTTTTTTTTTTTTTTTTTTTGTAGTATATATTACTTGGCTAATGGAAAAAGTCAGTTATGGCTTACTGTAGGGGTGTAACGATACACACTGCTCACGTCATGATATGAGTTCACAATTCAATTTTCTTCTTTTTTTATTTCTGCAATGTAAACAATAGACATTTTTTTGAATACGTTTCTAAACAAAACAAAAACAACTTTATTCTCTGGCAATTCAAAGAAATTACTAGAAAGAGAAGTTAAAAATTTTACCTAAAATGCTGTATTTCAGCTTCACCATATATAAAACATTCCTTTTTTATTTCTGAAGAACAAAAATTAAAAATAGTGTACTTGTCTTGTTTAAAAATTGTCAAAAATAATCTTGAATCTGCTGGCTTTAAATGCGCATTATTGCACCCTCTGGTGTTCAAAAAATGCAATTGCATTAGATGCCGTAATAAACAGAACGCATGTGACATTGTCGATCTCTATGATGATCTTTTGGCATTGTGATGCATCGTTACACCCCCCAGCTTACAGGTATACATGGGTAAATCTGGTCTTGAAAGTCTGTCAAAGAAGGGTTCGATAGAAAACACTGCAAATGATTGGCAATCCCAATGTGCTATTCACAAAAAGTGTGCAAACAAGAGAAACCCTACATTTTAACGCTACATTGGCTGTCCCAATAACTGCCTTTAGTCTTGCATAATAAGTGAGTTGAATTTTTTTTCTGCAGGAATGATTCATACACTAATGATGCCACACAAAAAACTCTCTGTGAAGACTCGACATAACTTGGAAAGATGTAAAATGCAAATAAGGACGTGTTGAAATCACATTACAACATGACCTCATGCAATTCCTACTATTCTTACTGTTATCTCTGGTCACTAGTCGTACCACGTTGTAAATTTCCAGCCTAAATCCTGGTTTCTTTGTAAGCATTCCTTCCATCCTAGTCATGCTTCCTCATAAGTATCGTACACCTTGTATTTGGGGTTTGGTTATGATCCGGTTGTGTTGTGTAGGATGTGGCTTTCCTAACTGAGTATTATTTCCTTTTTTTTTTACAATTTTCTGAGAGCTGCAACTTACTGTACAGATATTAATACAGCTCATAAACTCCAAAAGTATAATATATTTTTACTGATGACACATTGTATGACAGTATCTATGGTACTCACTGATTTTGATAACCAAATAAACACATCCGATGTTGAACAACTACAATGCATTGCTGCTTTTGTGAAGACAGATTGTCACAGATTCCAGTAGTTTCCAGTCTCATTCTCTTTGAATCTCCTATCTCCTTGAATGGGGAGAAACCTTTATATCCATATTTGAATCGCTGGTGTAATCTTACAAAAAATGATATGACTTACTTGCGTTGTTGGGTTAAAAAAAAATCGAAAAACACTATTTTTTAAGGTTATTCTGGCTAATGCTCATGCGCATCCCGTCACTACAAAGGGGCCAAGACTTGCCGTCCACCTCTCTGACACGTTTACTAATATGCTGATTGGTTCTTTCTAATGATGGGGTGGGGCTTTCTCTTCTACAGTCCCATTCATATTTCAACAAGTGACCAGTCCTTCTTATGTAACTTCTCTGATAGCAGACGGGCTGTACAGCATCCAGTGTTGCAAGTTTAAAGTAGGATTAAACTGACACCTACTGACGGTCTGAAACATGGAGGCATAGTGGGGTAGAATTTCATTACTGGCAGGACATTTGTCACATTTTAAGCTTATCGAGAGGTGAGGTTGGCAGCTTTACGAGGTAAAATGCTTGGAGGGAAATCTATCCTGCCATCACAGGTGGCGAGAAATGAGGTTGGCAAGATAATGGGGGGCAAGATAATGAGGTTAGACTGTAATCACAATATGCATATATAGGTGTGTAGATAGTTATGTGCAGTAATGTAGACACAAGTGTCTACTTTGTCTACAATGTTCTTTACATTTAACTTTTATTTCATTGCAGACAGTATGAACCCAAGATATTTCATGTTTTTCTCGTCAACATAATTTCATTCCTTAATAAACATCCATTCCTGCATTTCAGGCCTGTAACACATTTCAAAAAAGTTGGGACAAGGACAATTTAGGGCTAGTAATGAGGTAAAAAAAAAAAAAAAAACTAAATGATGTGATTTCAAACAGGTCATGTCAACAGGTGATTATAATCATATTTTGGTACAAAAGCAGCATCTAGGAAAGGTTTTTAGATTTTTAAAAACAAGGACTGGAAGGGATTTAGATATTTCTCCATCTACAGTGCATAATATCATTAAACAATTGTGCCTAAATTCCTTTAATTTACTTAATGTACTTAATTTCCTTTAATAACCCTTGATCTCTGATCCCTCAGATGGCACTGCATCAAGAACCGTCATTCGTCAATAGCTGATAGAATCACTTTGGCAAGGGACTACTTTATCAAGCCGTTATCAAGGACTACAATATGGAGTTACATTCACAAATACCACTTAAAAATTTACTATACAAAAAAAGACGCATTATGTTAACCACGTCCAGAAGTGTCATCGACTTCTCTGGGCTCAGAAGTATCTAGGATGGACCATCACACAGTGAAAGCTTGTATTGTGGTCAGACCAATTAGTATTCCAGATCTTTTTTGGAAGAAATGCAGGCTGTGTGCTCCAGACCAAAGACTATACAGGTACTGTGGTAGCCCAGTGGATAAGGTACTGGACTCTGGACCAGAAGGATCCCACATTTAACCTTAACCCACATTTGCTTGGATTGTAAGAATGTACCAATTGTAAGTCGCTCTGGATAAGGGCATCTGCTAAATGCTGTGGAACTGTGGTAGCCTTGCGTTTAAGGTACTGGACCAGAAGGTCCAGGGTTCAAATCCCATCTCTGCCAAGCTGCCACTGTTGGGTCCTTGAACAAGGCTCTTAACCCACAATTGCTTGGATTGTAAGATTGTATCAACTGTAAGTCGCTCTGGATAAGGGCGTCTGCTAAATGCTGTAAATGTAAAGACAAAAAAGACCATCCAGACTGTTATTAGCAATAAATCCAAAAGCCAAGATCTTTCATGGTATGGGGTTGGGTCAGTGCCCTTGTCAAAGGTCATTTTCAGTTCTGTGATGTCAGCATTAATGCAGAAAAGTACATTGAGATTTTAGAGCAACATTAATTCCTTCAAGATGACGTGACATTTTTCCAGGGACATCCATGCATTTATCAACCAGACAAGAGATGGACACACCTTTGAAACTGGGTAAATAAATGGAATTGTGAAAGGTTTAAGAGAAAGTCCACGGCTGACACTCAACCCCTCTGCTAGATAATCCCCTATATATTTTCGAACTTTCCTATTGTTCCCAATGACAGAATGTTCACACCTACAACTCTCCATCTACTCCCTGTTCACCTCCATGACTTCTACACCCATGTCACTTCAATAAGAGGCCTGGCTGTGGAACAAGAAAACAGAAACTGCTTAGAACTTCAGCTCTTGTTCTTAGTTTCCAGTTTCAATTGTCATTTGAAGGAGTGGCTTGCATACGTAAAAAAGTGTCAAATCAAAAAGGCCTACATACACTGACCTTCCCTCTGGGTGTGATGGGAAAAAATATAAATAAAATATGATCTTGAATCCATTAACACATGTCATTAATCCAGGAAATCTCAAGTAGTGGTGACTCAGAGGTTAAGGATTTGGACAATTAACTACAAGTTTGACTAATAAGACTTTGGACTTGGTCTCATCTTGGTCTCAGGTTAAGATGGACTCGGAAATTGTTGTTGAGGCCAGCTGAGTTCTGAAGTAACGTTAATTAGAAACAGAACTTTGTTTTCCATCGTTATTGAATATCAACAATCCATTCAAACAGAATAAATCAGTCCTTTCTCTACATGCCTAAATAAAATCTGCACTCTGATTGGCTAACAGAGAAAAACAAGTTACTGCTCTTCTTGCTCAGTATCCAATCAATGAACACGTTTGATTTTGAAGATAGCAAGTATGCATTTTTGCCAGTTTGCTTTACCATGTCTGTAAAATCTGGAATTATTACCATGTTTTCACCCTTGATATGGAGTGGGTGGAGAAGAGTGTCAGGAGTGCTGCGTGACAAAAGGGAAAGGAAAGGAAAGATTTATAAGAGAGTAGTGAGACCAGCCTTGTTGTATGGCTTAGAGACAGTGGCACTGACAAAGAGACAGGAAGCAGAGCTGGAGGTGGCAGAACTTAAGATGTTGAGGTTCTCTTTAGGAGTGTCCAGGATGGACAGGATTAGGAATGAGATCATCAGAGGGACAGCACAGGTTGGAAAATTGGGAGACAAAAATTCGCGAAGGGAAGACTTGAGATGGTTTGGAACATGTGCAGGAGGAGGGATAGTGGATATATTGGTAGGAGGATGTTGGAGATGGAGCTAGCTGCCAGGCAAGAGACGGAGAGGAAGACCAAAGAGGAGTTATTTGGTTGTGGTAAATGAAGATATGCAGGCAGTTGCGGGTGAGAGTAGTTGAGGACGTGGAGGACAGGGGTGAGGTGGAAACCGTTTTAACTCGCTGTTGGTGGACCCCGTCGCTTGGTTGGTGACCCCTGGATGAAACGTTTAACTCGCTGTGGTGACCCCTGATAAAGGGAGAAGCCGAAAGAAGAAGAAGAAGATATGGATGAAAAATGGATAGAATGGATGTTGGTGCTGTATTCAGTAGACTTTATGTGGTGACTTCAGATTAAGTTTGAAAGAAGAATGGAAACAAAATCATCACCATCATCTGCTCCCAAAATACTATAATATAATAATAATTTTAGGCTATATATTATAATGTTTACAACATGTATTTGATATTATGTCTTAATATACATGCATCTCATTTATAATTAATGTACTAATTACATTTTTTTCGATTTTCTTCTTTTCATTTTTATATGGTTAAAAAAACTCTTAATCTGGTGTCTGTCTCGTCTCAGTCTCGGCCAATCACGGTCTTGGTCCTGACTCAGATTCGACAATCAAAAGTCTTGGTCTTTACTTGGACTTGATGTGTCCCAGTCTTGGTCGTGACTTGACTTCGAAGTGAAGTGAAATAAAGTGATTTAACATTAAAGCACCCGTTACTCTGCCATGGATGAGAAATGAAGAACAAATTAGCACTAAATAACTTTTATTAATTGCATTAATTTTGTTTATACTAACACAACTGATGCCTTTGTAAGTGGCTAAAACATATTGCTATGAGCTATCATTACTTTCGCTGCAGCATGGCTGATTTTCTTTTAAATGTTTGCTGTCCTCCATTACTGTATGCAAAAAAAAACCCAAATCAAAACCGAAACTGGCTCTGACTGAAAGCATTAACCACTCAAGCTATTGGGAAAGATTCTAGGACATTATGGAAAATGTAGTGCCTGCAGTGAATTTACATATCGTTTCCTCTAAAAATATGTGTAAACTAGGAGTGCCCCAGTATGGCAAAAGGTAAGGTTTGATTTGGTCAAGGATCCATTGGTTTGTCCCAGGGAATCTTGAAAATCCTCTGCAGCACCAAAGTTGAAAAGCATCAATATTTCTTCTATCACTCTTTTGATTGTCAAGCTTTCACGTTGATAGGAGCTAACAGAAAAGACCATTTCTTTCTAAGTTGTAGAGACACATTAGTAGATTTGAAATTGTTTTGAAATGCTCAGGTGGTGCAGCACTCTTATGTCAGCCTCCCACCACAGTATCCTGTATTTGTGTTCCAGCGGTTTCTTATGAATCTGAAGGAGAGGAGGGAATCATGCCAGCCAGCTCAACAGTGGATCATCAGATCATGCACAGATTTTGGAGTCTGGAACCAGTCCATCTCAGGGCTGGCAGTGGTCCCAGCCCTGAGATGGACTGGTTCCAGACTCCAAAATCTGTGCATGATCTGATGATCCATGTTTTTCCAACATGATTTCACAATATACCAAAGAGAATATTGAGATATTACTGAAAGTATGACTTGTCTGTCTTCAAGTGCTCCCATAAACGACTGATGGGGTTTAGGTCTGGTGACTGTGGAAGAAAGTAGCACTTGCTCATGTTTGGTCTTCAAATAGTTGTTGCAAAGCTTTGAGTTGTTTTTTGGGTCATGACTACATCTACACAAAGATCCAAACAGACATTTTCACTAGAGGTCTCAGACATTTGGCCATGTTATGTATCTTTTCTATTTCTACATCTTCACCCATAATGGTAAGGGTTAGTGCTCTTCCCTGTTGTCATATGCCTTGTTTTCTTCATATTATTAGGTTACTGTTTCCTTTTTATCAGCTCGAACCAGTCTCGCAATTCTCCTCTGACTTCTGGCATCAACAAAGCATTTTTGCCCAGAGAACTGCACTCACAGGATATTTTCTGTTTCTCGGACCATTCTCTACAAACCCTAGAGATGGCTGTGCATGAAAATACCAGTAGAACAGCAATTTCTGAAATATTCAAACCAGCTCTTCTAGCACCAACAACAATGGCACATTCGAAGTGACTTAAGTCGTATTTCTTCCCAATTCTGATGCTCGTCAGCAGCTTGTCTTGACCGTGTCTCCATGCCTAAATGAATAGAGTTTCTGCCATGTGAATGGCTGAATACATATTTGCGTTCAGGAGCAGTAGAACAGGCGTACCTAATAAAGTGGCCTGCGACTGTACATACTTACATACTACATATTGGCCATATAGTTTAGAATCAGACGAAACCGAGCTACAATTGCGAATATATTGCCGTGTATCACTTTCAGACGATCGTCATCTAATCCCTACATGATTTCATAGAGAACCGTTTGTGTCGCACTGACGCTATCGAACAGCAGGTGGCGCCCGAAGATCTGCACGCCTCTCACGGTCAGTTTCGGCGTCACCTCAGTACAGTATTTCAAGGTTTATATCCCTCCCACACTTCACGTGCCCTTCCTCCGGGCTTTATTTTGATAGCCACACGTGGCATGAGACATGGGGGTGTGTTTCAGAGATGATGCCACAGCATAATAATCTCGGGCCGGAGAAAAGGGACAGAAAAGTGTAAGGTGCGCAGGCAGTCACATGGACACTTAAAGGTGTAACGCGTTCGCGTGGTTCCACAGGAGAGCGAGCTCTTGAAGATACTTAGATCGTTTAATTCCCCGTAACTTGCTTTCATTGCCAGCAGCGTTACAGTATTTGTTGCCTCGGTTTGTAGGTAAGCTTTGCGTCTTTATTTTGGTTTGGCTGCGCGTTTGTGCGCGCTGGTGGAAATCACGCACAGGTGTCACCGGTTTCGAAACTCAACCTGATCACTTTTCTCGGTAAGTTTGCGATTTTGGTGTTGTTTAAACCTTGCTTTGGTTCCTCTTGCAGAACTGAATGTAATTTGTGAGTGATCGTGTATTTGTAATTGCTTTAAAAAGACGCAGAATTCAATCTAACATAAGACTTTTATACTGTATGTCCAGGCACTGTCTGTTTTTAAACTGATGAGGCCTTTTAAAAATGATTACCTCTTTCAGTGATTAACCTGGCCCTCTTCAGTTCTGGTGCTCTGACCTCTACAGTGATGAGCTTAGTATCTTACTATCAAGTGATTTAAGAAGCACCCTTGCATGCTAAAACGCAGGAACAGGAGCCACTTTTGTACAAACTTCCCTGACCACCCACATCATCCAACTTGGAAAAGCTTTGGGGTTTGGATTCAGCACTGCCAGTTCTTTTTGCAGGAAGGAATTATATTTATGACCAGTCGACCTCAGCTAGGTTTCCAAACTGAAATGGATCAGCAATGTTTGCAAGTGGGAGTATGAAACCAATTTACTAATTGTATAGGGAATATAGTCTGGGGTTTGACTCAAGAACACCTGAGCATAAGACTTGATAACTTGGTGTCTAAGGACCCCATATACCCCATACCCTTGTGGGCCTGTGGGTCACAAGCAAATAAACCCTCTTCTAAAAGTTGTGCTTCTATCCCTAATATCCTGAAGCACCATTATTAGAGTGGTAGACTGAATGTATTGCATATAAAAGTTTACTGTGTATATAAGTACAGACAGGATGCTGGTGGCTGGACATTTTTGGGTGGTGGACTAATTTCAGTCCAGCAGTGACACTGAGGTGTCCGGTCCACTCGCACCAGCAAAACACACCAACACAGCAGTGCCGAGAATGATCCACCACCCAAATAGAACCTGATCTGTGGTCCTGTAGGGGTGCTGACCATTAGAGAACAGAGGAAGGAGGCTGACAAAGTAAATTCGAGAACACATGCACCCATAAGTGCTTTTATGTGGTAAGTGGAACTGATAAAATGGTACTGATGATGAGTGTAGATCTGTGTGTGTATATAAAACAGCAAAGAGTGCAGTTTGCTCAGTACAGCTACAAATCCAGTCTGTGTTCCCTTTCATAGCCGGGCTGCGGTTGGAAACAGTCCAGTGTTGACTGTGCACAGTGATTTAACTGTCTATAAAAACGCTGGACGTGTGTCTTCTGAGCTATGCCAGTCTGTAAAGCCTGGATCCCCCTGAATCCTCACAGCTCATTACATTTCTATTGTCAGCCTACACACATCCTCCCTCTCACCCTGACTATACGCATGTGTGTATCCAGATGGGGCGACCAGAGTGCTGAGTGGGCATGAGGCAGCCGACCCACAAGCACACATTGTGCTGGATTTAGGCGTTGCAATAACAGAGCAAAGGGGAAAGGTATTCTGAGGTGAAACGCTGGTGGAGTCGCACTCAGGTTTTTCCATTGTTGGTACAAATTTCCGCACCTTTTGCTGTGTAATGTAGTGCTAGTTCATCTTTTTAAAAATCCCAACACACAGCAAAGTCTTTTTTTAGAATACTGTCAATCAGCCAAGGTGCGACTGGTGTCTGAACTTTGCCTTATTGTTTACTAACAAAAAAGAAATGCTACCTGTGTATGTTTCGTATATGCTTGCTTATGGGACTCGCTGTATAAAGAAACAGACTACATGTTCCACTTTTTTATGAACGTTACTGGCAACCATATGGAAGGCAGAATTGACATACATTTATTATCTTAGAATTGATTCATATTAATAAGATTGGTGGTGTTGGTACTGTCACCACACACCAACAAGGTCCTGCGTTCGAACCCAGCTGGAGCAGTGTGGAGTCTGCATGTCCTCCTTGTGTCCATGTGGGTTTATTTCAGGTACTCCGGTTTTCTCCCACAGTCCAAAGGTTAGGTTAGGTTATTTTCTGTCTCTGTGTGTGCCCTACGATGGATTGGCACCTTGTCTAGGTTTGTTCCTGCCTTTCGCCCTATGCTGCCGGCTAGGCATCGGCTCTCCTGTGACCCTGTCCAGGATTAAGTGGATAAAACAAGGAATTAATGAGAATTGACTCATATTATTAAGATTTCCCTAGCCAAAAGGCTCAAGCTCCGGCGGAGTCCTATGAGCATAATTGGTCATGATGGGATCATCCAGATATGTCATATAATTCCATATTGGTAAGAGGTCATTGAGTGCCTTGTGTTATCAGATTGATTGCAAAGCTCATGTGTTGATGGAATGCCAGCAAAGTGTCATTAACCTGCGTAGAATAGGAACGGTCACGCATTGCTGTGTCATCAGAACGTTCCTCGTTCTTGGAAAAAGGGTCCATCTGGTGAATGTTTGGATGGTGTGAGCCATGTTTTCATTGTTTCTCATGGAAAAGTTCCTTCCTCCTATTCTTCGGCTAGTTTTTGGATAGCAGGTTAGGGTATTTAATCTCCTTATGTTTCGGCCTGGAAATTTGGAGAGTTTTTTTGGAGTTTGTTCAGAAAAATGAATAACGGTGTTCTCACAACTTAAACAGGACGTTGACTGAAATGGACATGGACCGGATTTTGCACAGTTTCATTTAAACTAATTAATTAAGTATTAATTAAACACAATATGAAAACATTTAGTAGAGTGCTGCACTGTTCAGTACAGTAATTCTGGTCTTTGTGTCTTTTATACAATTTGAAACACTTACGGAAAGTGTTACGGTGTTGTTTTGTATACTTCTCAACAATTTATCAATGTATATATACAGTGGTGGTTAAGTTTGTGAACCCTTTAGAATGTTCTGTGTTTCTGCATAAATATGACCTAAACCATCATCAGATTTTCACACAAGTCCTAAGAAGGAGATAAATTGAACCCAGTTAAACAAATATTATACTTGGTCATTTATTTATTGAGGAAAATGATCCAATATTACATATTAGTGAGTGGAAAAAGTATGGGAACCTTTTGCCTGAAGGCCTTCAGTTACTTAGAAGTTACCCTGGGGTCCTCTGTGACCTCGCCAGCTATTACACGCCTTGCTCTTGGAGTGATCTTTGTTGGTCAACTACTCCTGGAGAGGGTAACAATGGTTTTGAATTTCTTCCATTTGTACACAATCTGTCTGACTGTGGATTGGTGGAGTCCAAACTCTTTAGAGATGGTTTTGTAACCTTTTCCAACCTGATGAGAATTAACAACTATGTCTCTGAAGTCCCCAGAAATCTCCTTTGTTCGTACCATGATACACTTCCACAAACATGTTGTGAAGAGCAGACTTTGATAGATTTCTGTTCTTTAATTAAAACAGGGTGCCCACTCACACCTGACATCCCATTGATTGAAACACCTGACTCTAATTTCACCTTCAGATTAACTGCTAATCCTAGGGGTTCACATACTTTTTCCACTCGCTAATATGTAATATTGGATAATTTTCCTCAATGAATAAATGACCAAGTATAATATTTTTGTCTCATTTGTTCTCTGGGTTCTCGTTATCTACTTTTAGGACTTGTGTGAAAATCTGATGATGTTTTAGCTCATATTTATGCAGAAATATAGAAAATTTGAAAGGTTTCACAAACTTTCAAGCACCACTGTAAGCTGGTACCTTGGCTGGTTTAAGCCTGTTTCCCGAAGATTATAATATTCATATTTTGCGTGGTGATTAGTTTGCAGACGGTGAAATAAGTTAGCTGTCGAGCTGTCTTTAACAGCAAACGATTTCTGATGTAGTTTTCTGGTGTCTGTGTTTTGTCTCCTGGCACAGTTTGTTCACTCATTTTTAATTTCAGTCGTGTTTTAGGTAGAATGTGAAGGCTAACGTGGATGGTGCCCATGTGCAGTAGTCAGTCCTACCTGGCTACATGACGCAGTGAACGCATGAACTCTGAAGGCGTGTTTTGACTGCTTTTTTATTTTTTGCAAAGTGAGTGACGTTGATAATGTCAGGTTGCCCGTTGTTAAAACAACAATTAAGATATTATCATAGATGATACATATCGCACGCGCCAGTAGAGAACAATACAAAATAAACAACTATTACCTCAGAATCAACAGTTGAATAAAATGAGTGTAAGGTGTAGGTAGGGAGTCATTCAGAACAAGGCCATTTTCTGGATTTGGCAATTGCTACCCTGGGTTAGTGGTTTGGATTGTGGGTTTGGGGATTAAAGTACCACAAACATTATAGTGAAAACGATGATAATGGGAATTTGAATGACAAAGTTTGATTGTGTTTTGGAGCTAGTGTGCAGTACAGCTAGGCTAACTACATTTCCCTCCTAGCTTGAGAGTGCAAGCATGCCTCAGAAACTGGCTGCGTATTGGTTAATTACTTTCATTGCTGCCTAAACTTACTTTATCCTAGGGATAAGCAGTTCGTATTTATAATTGTGGGACTTTTCAAGCTTATTTTGTCCTCATGAGGACATTGAGGTGCAGTGTTACTTGGATCTCTGACGCATTCTCTGACAGGAAATGGGCGTAGCGACACATTCTAGCCTTGACGAGTGGATAATGAATGACTTGTCACTGGTTTGTGGCACGCCTTTCATGTCAGGCTTTGATATCAGTCAGTGCTTTACTTGTTCTTCAGAAATGTAGACTTGAGTCTCAGTTTCTCCGCCAGTCCTTATCTATATTACTGTGCGCTGTGTAAGACTGCATCACTTCAACTACGTAACTACGTTACATGCGCTCTCTCTGCATCCTCACCTGATGATGTTGTGCGCTTATCCCATCGTTCAGTAAGAGTTCTGTCT
>JAJAGP010002651.1:0-104157 GCA_025084515.1 Ancistrus triradiatus | reverse complement strand
GTCTACAATTTTCTTCCTGGTGTCCTTCGACAGCTCTTTGGTCTTGGCCATGGTTGAGTTTGGAGTCTGACTGTTTGAGGCTGTGGACAGGTGTCTTTTATACAGATAATGAGGTCAAACAGGTGCCATTAATACAGGTAACGAGTGGAGGACAGAAGAGCTTCTTAAAGAAGTTGTTACAGGTCTGTGAGAGCCAGAATTTGGGTGCCCAAATACTTATTTTCCATCATTATTTACAATTAAATTCTTTAAAAATCCCACAATGTGATTTCCTGTATATTTTTCTTATTTTTTCTCTTAGTTGAAGTGTAGCTATGATGAAAATTACAGACCTCTCTCATCTTTCTAAGTCGGAGAACTTGCACAATCAGTGGCTGACTAAATACTTTTTTGCCCCACTGTATACAGATGCCAATATAGGGACTAACATGAATGTAAAATGTAAGCCCATCTGTATGAGATCTGTGATTTAGCATTTAGCGGTTAACTGGACACAACTTAATTGATTAAAGCTAGCAAGAGCCAAAGTATTAATGTGTGAAATATATAGAAAGTTTATTATACATAAGGCATATGTATTTAACACTTGAGACACCGAACAACAAGTAAAATATCCTTCCTTGATATTTGGGACCTTGGGATCTTTTTCCAACTTGCTGGCCAAAACAAGTTTTTTTGCAGAGAGCATCAAGTCATTTGTCATGAAAAGAAAAGAGCAAATAATTTGCTGTATGTTAAGCAACCACCCAGATTAAACTGGGTCAACTTTAAACAGTTAGTAAAGACATTTCAATAGACTTCCGTTTGATTTTTCCAGCATTAGCATGTTAGAAAATGTTGACTCTCCCAACAGAACTGAGGCTTGCTCTTCCTGATTGTTGATGCGACTAAGAGGTCAACAATCAGCTCCCTGGTTTACATATGGAAAGTCAATCCACTCTTGACGTACTCCCTCCTGCTCATGCATATATTCCTGCACTTAAGTCAGCACGCCCAGCTACACGGAATGTTATTTGCCAACACCTCTCCAGGGGTGTGCGATATTTATCATCTGCGATATAATTACTCACTTGGCAAAAACAATAAAACATGAAAGTCTGCCTGGAGTTTTAGGTGCTTTTTTGCAAACTCCAGACGGCCTTTCATGTGTCTTTTACTGAGGACATGCTTCTGTCTGGCCACTCTGCCATAAAGCCCAGATTGGTGGAGTGCTGCAGTCATGGCTGACCTTCTGGAAATTTCTCCCATCTGCACACAGGGTCTTTGGAGCTCAACCAGAGTGACAACTGAGTTCTTGGTCACCTCTGTTACCCAGGCTCTTCTCCCCTGATTACTTAGATTGGTGAGATGGACAGCTCCAGGAAGAGTTCTGGCTGTTCTAAACTTCTTATATTTCAGAATTAAAAGCTCTTGGGGATTTTCAGTGTAGCAGACTTTTTGTAGTCTTCTCCAGATCTGTGCTTGAACATAATGTCTACAGGCACTTCTTTCCTCATGGCTTAGTTTTTGGTCTAATATGCATTGTTAGCTGCTAGATCTTAGGTGTGTCTTTACAAATCATATCTCAAAGATGATCAAGAGAAATGGGAGGGTCTGAATACTTGTGTGCATGCAAACTTTTAGTTTCTCCTTTTATAACTTTGTCATTGTGGTGCAGATTTATTGAAAAAAAAAAAAAAACTATATATAGTTTTTTATTTTTGCCCAAGGCCTCAACATAACATGTGAAAAAAGAGAAAGGGTCTGAAGACTTTCTGAATGCACTGTAAGACTTTTGCAAACACATTATTGAAAGACGCAAATTATTGTCTACTTGTCATTATCAGCAAAATCCAGAAAATATTGGGATATTTTTCAATACTATACATCCCCATTGTAACTTCCATAATCTATCCATCTTAATCTGACTTTTTATTCTTGCGGAATGAATAACTGCTCAAGGTATCTTTTTTTTTTTTTTTTAACAAGGAATGTGTCCACCGAGTCTTTTCCTCAGTAGGGGTGCGTGTTGTGTCTGTTCCTCAGCATGTGTAGGTTCACTGGGTGACAGGGTGTGTATGTAATCTCAGGTTGGAAGGCTCTGGCCTGACATGCTCTTGTGTCTGCGCTGCAGGACACATCAGCGACCAGCTGCACTTTGCATACTAACAGAGGAGGCAGGAGACTTGGTCCTTTTTTACATAACTCCCTTAACACTGGCTACACGACACCATAACCTCAAGCGTCATGTAGTAGTTCTGCTACACAATGTCTACAAAAGCCTTATTTCAAGTCCTATACCTACCCTACAGCACTAAATTGAAAATCATCATAATTCTTTGAAATAGTTATCGGTTCCGTCTTACAGATTCTTTTTTCTGCTTTATTTGATTAGGAAACTAATTTTAAAAAATGAAAAACTAGAATAACAGGGCTGGAAAAGTGATCAACTCCCCAATTTAATACTTTATGGAAACACATTGTTTTTAGTACAGCCATCAGTCTATTTGGATACGTCTCTACCAGCTTTGTAACACGTCTGGGGAATATTCACTCGTTCTTCCTTGCAGAATTGTTCATGTTCAGTCATTCTGCGGTGAGCCTGCCCCTCTTCGGCTGTCTAGCAGAGTGCCACAGGTTTTCCTCAAGCATTTGGGTGGAATTGGCAGCAGCCACTTTCAGTTCAGTCTATCTGATTGTCCAGTCCACACTAAAGAAAAAAATGGGTGGCACTTTTTCAGAAGAGGCTTCTTTATTACCACTCTGCCATGTAGGCTAAGTTTATGTAAAGCTTGTGAGATTGTTGTGACCTGCACTGACCAATCAATCTCAACCACAGAGAGATGTATGGCTTATAAAAGTTGCCACTGGCTTCTTGATCTGATCTGGCTTACTGATCACTAATCTTTATTATATCCTTTTCCTAACATGCCACGGATTTATCCATCTATTTTCCAACGCTGATAAATTATTTGCATTACCATGCCCTACCAGTACTGGAATCCTCAAGGACCAAACCACTACAACTGATGTGAAATACAGGTCAGCTAGCCTGGTGTGGGATCTGGAAGAAGATTGCTTGTATATGAGTGAGGTTATAATGGTTGGTCTGAAGGGGCAGGTGTATTACTTTTAAAATGTTATTTTAGAAGACCCTGAAAGCTTATCTTACTTTTAAGTCACTTTGGCTAAATAGAGTTTGGTGTAATGGGGCCTACAGGAGAGTGGTGGCTGGATTCATGAGAATTCTCTTAAGAAAGAAATTGCAGAGGTCTTAAGACAAACACTTAGAGGTTCATGAGATTGTTCTTAAATGCAATTCTAAAAAAAAAACCCTCAAGTTCTCATAAGGTTAAGAAAATCTTCATTGTTTTCTTATGTAGGCTATCTTACAGCTTATAATGTGCGGCACGGGAAACATTTAGAATTTGTATTTGATGCTATTTCTGTTATTTAATGTAATCCCACAAAGGACAGCAAAATGGAGGGAAAACCTCAAACCAGCATTCAAAAGAATTTAGCCAACATGAAGGCAGGATTTTTTTTTAAACCCAATACATGTTCCATTGACTAAACACTGTAAATGTAATAAAGGAAACCCAGTAATAATAATACAAAATCCTGTAATGCACAAACTACACACATCCTGTACACACCTAGCCAGGATCACTCACCTCTGACTCACTGTCAGAATGGTAATTACAACAGTTTCCTTTCATTCGAACCCTATCACAGACATACATGCTTTGAAAGGCGGCATTCAAAGCAGCGACGAGCAGAAATGTCTTTTGTTTGCCATCAGCGTCTGCACAATTAAAGGCTTCGAGCTCGCTGCTCCGTTATAAAAGGCACATTTGCTCATGGAGTGCTCCATCTTGTAGTGCCATAAAATACATCAGACTGCATTAATGCCTTTAGAATTTAGCTGCTGCTGGGAATCACTCTATAAAAAGACGGACAAAAATCCTGCTAATAGCTTTCATTTCCATTAAGATAAAAAGGCAAGTCATAATCAGACAACAGTTTGCAAATCATTAAGAGAAATGGAAGATTTCATTAAAATACATAGGAGCCTAACCCTGCGTGGTTTTTGATAGTAGTTAGCATTTCAGAGCTGTGCATGCTCGTGCTGACGGCTTATGCTGATTCTGCTTCTCAGAAACTAACGACTGTCCCTACACTTTAATGAGAGAGAGAGAGAGAGAGAGAGAGAGAGAGGCATAATCAGCCATTCCAAACAGGTACTAATGAAGAATTCCATATATTCTGAAATTTAATTAAAACCCCAAAGATTTCAAATTAGATGCAATTTGAAGTGCCTGGGGCAGAAATACATGCACTTGCGTGGCAAGGGTATCACACTGAAAGTTGATATCGTAATTGGTCTTGATGTATTTTTGTGTTGCTTGAGCTGAAGCGGTGAGCTCATATCCATAGAGCAATCCTCAGTAGGGCACCTGCTCATTGAGGATGCCATCAGTCAGGTAGTTCTCCACTAAATTAGCCTGCCACTGAAGCACTCGCCACAAGCCACAGCTGGCCAGCGCCATGGGTTATGCACGCGTCGCCCACCTCAACCTGAAAGCTGCTCGGCTGAATATTAAAATATAATTACCATTCATCCTAAGTAGCTTAAGCCATTTTGATATTTTCTTTTAAAATGATTTGGTGCCTTGGCAGTCATTATTTTCAAAGAGGCAATTCATAGGCTAATGACAGGGAGGCAATCAAACATAAAGAAAGCTTTCCACACTCATATATGCATCTAACGAAGAGAGAAACGGAAGGAGAACAATAGTTTAGGTCTGTTATTGCTTGAAGCATCATTTATTCCCTGATTGAGATGAATCTGTTTTTAATGAGTAAGTATCTAAGTCACTGTTCGTCCATTAAAGCAACTTTGTTTCATGCCCGTGTTTCATGTGGTTTTATACAGAAGTTTGGATATCCCTTGTGAAAGTACACATGTTCTGTGTATTCTGAATAAAAAAAATAAACTTATCGTCAAAACTATAACTCACCAACGAGTTGTTGGAATTGAATGAAACTCACCACAGCATCTCAATAGGATTCAGGTCAGGACTTTGACTAGGCCACTCAAGTCTTCATTTTGTTGTCCTTCAGCCATTCAGAGGTGGACTTGCTGGTGTGTTTTGGATCATTGTCCTGCTGCAGAACTCAAGTTCCTTTCAGCTTGAGGTCACGGACAGATGGCCAGATTTTTTTGTAGACAGCATAATTCATAGTTCCATTTATCACAGCAAGTCCTCCAGGTCCTGAAGCAGCAAAACAGCCCCAGACCATCACACTACCACCATATTTTACTGCTGCTATAGTGTTCTTTTTCTGAAATGCGGGACACACCTTCCAAAGAGTTCTACTTTTATCTCGTCAGTCCACAGAATGTTTTCCCAAAAGTCTTGGGGATCATCAAGATGTGTTCTGGAGAAATTGAGACGAGCTTTAATGTTCTTTTTGCTCAGCAGTGGTTTTCGTCTTGGAACTCTGCCATGCAGGCCATTTTTGCCCAGTCTCTTCACTGACCTTCACTGAAGCAAGTGAGTCCTGCACTTCTTTGAGTTGTTGTGGGGTCTTTTTGTGACCTCTTGGATGAGTCATCGCTGCGCTCTTGGGGTAATTTTGGTCGGCCGGCCACTCCTGGGAAGGTACTCCACTGTTCTATGTCTTTGCCATTTGTGGATAATGGCTCTCACTGTGGTTCGCTGGAGTCCCAAAGCTTTAGAAATGGCTTTATAGCCCTTTCCAGACTGATAGATCTCAATTACTTTCTTTCTCAATTGTTCCTGAATTTCTTTGGATCTCGGCATGATGTGTAGCTTTTATGTATCTTTTGGTGTACTTCACTTTGTCAGGCAGGTCCTATTTCAGTGATGTCCTGAAGGCCTGGGTGTGGCTAGAGACAGTGAATTCAGGTGTGATAAACCATAGTTATGTTTTAACAAGGAGGGGGCAATCACTTTTTCACACAGGGCCATGAAGGTTTGGATTTTTTTCTCCCTTACCTTCATTTACCATTTACTTGTGTTGTTTTTGATTAATATTTAAATTGGTTACATTACTCTTTATGGGAAAAATTCTCACTGTATGAAAGGTTACCAGTGTATGATCTATTTTAAATATGGTGTGAAAAAAGTATTTAAACAAATTATAAACTTTTTTGTATCTAAGCAGGCAGCTTTGAAAGGTTTCACATGATCGTTTGATGAAGGTCAAGACAGTAGAGATGCCATAATTATTGCAGTATAAACAGTGGAACAATAATGAGATGTACCTGTTATCTGAAGATTTTGCATCCGGTAGACAACAGGCCCCGGTTCAGGGGGGATTTCAGTGTGCAGCAAAAATTCTGGATATAGACTTGAGTATTCAAGCCAAGTGTGAAAATGCCCTAACCCTTCATGAAGCAACCTGACAGATTATTATACATATTTAAATGATCTGCAGGGATGACCCGTCCATATATACTTTTCCTTTCAGGATCTCCACTTTGTCGCACTAATAGATGAAGAGTTGAATAATTAAACCACGTCAGTAAGGAGCCTGCAGGGGAAATAGAAAGGAAAATGTCATCGGGAGTGTTTTGGAGAAGCATGCTAACCTCACCCCCCTCTCTGCTCAGACATATTTTCACATGAGATTGTAAAAAATGTCGGCCTGCCAATCAAGCGTATTTGAATTTGCTACTGACAGGTGCGAGTGGAGGGAGGATGGAAATATGATACCTTGTCACTTCATCACGGAGATCCTTCATCCTCATCCGGAAAGTGAGAGAGTAATAATTTTACGAAGCCTCGCAGTTTGAAAATAACTTTTGATATTAGAGTATGAGGTTAAAAAAAAGCTGCTGAATTCTAAACGTCCGACACTGTACGGCTTTGACACGGCCATCTGTCTTTTTGATGGAGATGGAAGGGGGGTTTGATACGCGGGGGGATCACGCTGTAACTAAAGTCCACTAAAGTGAGGCTGCCTGTTCCAGCATAAGCACCCATATGGAGCGTTGGAGGTGTGTTTTGCGAATGGTTTTCTCATTTCGCTCCCTCTCCAACTGTGTGGTCTGTTTGAGGCAGGCGTATTCCGAACCGCAAAGTGAGGCCTAACTGCATGTAACTCCTCTGACTAGGGAGCCTGGGGAGGAACGCAAGGGCGGCTACGGTGGCCCTGCAACTTTTTCCTCTTCACTGTAGGAAATTGTTGCTGTAATGATGTAAGATTTGTGTGGCAGGACTTTTCTCATGGTGAGTAATTAGCCTCATTCAGAGTGAGCTACGCTAGTAATTGTCCATTCTTAAAGCCTGCCTGCTCCCTGGCTCGCGTGGCGCTCTGCGCAAACAAAAGCCTCATTCAAAGTTTTGGATCGGTCCGACCAGCTCGCTTTTTCACTCGCAGAGCCAAGTCATGTCAAGAGCTAAGCCTGCTTTTTCTTTCGGCACTCGTGCCAAGAATGAAGCAAGACCCAGCCAAGATTAACATGACCACATTGAGCAGCTAACCGCTAACTAACCTTCATGGCAGCACAGGAGCAATGAAGCAAGCCTCTGTAGCTCACAGTGCAGGGTAGAGGTGAAGCTAAAAAGTTTGGGTATTGGCCCAGTTGTTAGCACTGATACTTAAGTTAGCATATTGTCCAGGCATGAATGACGCACACCGAGCCGTTTTTCCTGTTAGCTTTGAATTCAATCTGGATTTTTAAGGCTTCTGGATGTATTAAAACCAGGCTTGGCCACTTTTAAAAGAACAACGAGAACACAAACTTGCAAAATACCTCTGAAATTTTGCAGCGTAGCCACTTTTTACCATTGCTTGGACGTAAAAGTCTTACCAGATCAAGTGGTGAAACAAGAAAGTATTTGGATCCAGATATCATGATTGGTCCTTTTCTCTGGATGGCAAGGACAGCATTCCTTTTTCTGTAGAAGCTACATTAGTCAGACTCGGGCATCTTTTGAGTTCATTTATTACATGGGATAGTTATGTAGCATCCTCTTCCAAGTGCACTGGTCTTCCCAGTGATGTCGCGTGGACTGCAGTTGAAAAGCCTCAGATGTCTTAAAATGATCCCACAAATTGATAGCTGAACATTTGGTTAAAGAACAAAGGCGACCCATTTGTAAGCAGTATCTGCATTAACAGCGTGACAGGAAACGTTCATAATGGACTTATGCACAATATAGAGAACAGGCTAATGTCTCCACAGAGCCCTAATGAGCGAGACGGTTCGTATTTTCATTCAAAAGCTGTCATAAGACACCATAAGATTTGAGATTTTAGATGACTGTTGTGCACCTCGAGGACCTTGGTCATTAGTTTGAGCACAGGTGGCAAATTACCCATTAAAACATAATGAGGACATGCAAAGAAATAAACATGAGGACATCAGCAAATCATTTGTTTTCCAAGCCAATATCGAGCTGTGCATGTCTACAATTAAAAAAAAAATCCAAGCTTGTTGTAAAAAAAACACATCAATGTAATGAATATTGATAATTTACACTGAAAAATGGCTCTTAAAAAAACAATCCGATAAAGCCTCGAACTGAACTCAGACTGGATGTAAATGAATAATTTAGTCCCACGATGATTAAAAACAATTACAATATGCACAGCTAGCAGGTTAAATTTTATTCAGAAGCAGTCTGTGTTCATGTTTTTCCCCTGATTTCTTTTTTTCCCACCCGTTATACCCATGAGGTTTGTGCACAATTCATTATGTATGAGTCAGCTTACAACAGTTCTTTGAATTCGTAGAAACTTTTCATCGTGTAAAATGGCAGCATGGTTTGCATACAATATAGCTTCTCTTTTTGTTTGTAGACTAATTATTAAAATTTAATTGTATGAATACAGACTTGAATTGAGCCTTCTATTCTTGGATGAGTCGAGCAGTCGAGGAAGGATTATTCTGACTTTACGTCTTGTAAATAATCAGTAACTCTGACACATTTTTCCTTTCTCTTTCAGCCAGTAGGCTTCATTTCTATGAGCAGGTCCAAATTCATTTATATGCATCATATAGCTTCATGCTTTACAGCTGAAATATCTGTAACTCCTGGCCTTGGGAACTCAGAGCTCTGGTTTTTGGCTCGCTGCGTGTTATTGCACGCACCGCTCTCTGAGTTTGGAAGGGCGAGCTTTGTTCTCAGCCAGACTCTGACACTTGTGCATGGTTTATAGTTTTTAATACCCGTGCACATAGCTCAAAGTGTGTTTAGCCGTGGCTAAAGAGGAGCTATTAATTGCTGGATTCCGGTTGGAACGGAAACCCCTGAAGTTTTCTTTACTTAAGCAAAGCAAACCACACGGCAATATTTTACACTGGACGATTGGAGTTACAGAATTTAATGTGTTTTTATGGACTCTGCAGCAACTGGCACTGTACATGCACTGATTAAATGTGACTGCATGCTCCGAACCTGAAATGTTTGATTCTGTGCAGTGATGCTAGACACCGTAACTACTGTTTTTACTTGGAATCTATAAAATGCAAACATGAACCTGCATACATGTTTAGTGGATTAGGGCTTGGAGACGCTTTCTTGGGTTTCATTTCAGTTCCAAGACCAGGAATGCTAGCCTAGTGCCTACAGGTTGCAGGTGTATGTGCTTAACCTAAAGGTGTTCCTTCAGATTTCAAGCATGGGGCCAAGGCCCACCTCGTGATCCCAGAAGGAACAAGATTGTGATCAATCCAAATGTGGATCAATGTGTATTTTCAATGCAGACAGATGAGCCAAAACCTTGACCACCTGGTAGGTAATAATGTTTATGCAGATGGCACAAGGCCAATAGACATACACATGAATGTCTGGACCAGGGTTTCCCAGCAAAACACTGCCTATAGTGTCCACCATCTTGTCTTCTTCTCACAATGCATCCTGGTGTCATCACTTCCCTTGATAAACTGTGTGATAATAACAACACTAATAATAAGTTTAGCACCTTTCTCAAATACTCAAGGTCGTTCCAGAGCAAGGGGCAGCAACACTAAAAGATCTACCACCGTTGGTAGACAGCCTGATCCTAGGTATGACCAGTAGACCTTCTGATGACCTTAAGTTACATGAAGGAGTGTATCATTTGATAGGATTAGCCAGATAAACAGGGCCCAGACCACGAATTGCATGAAGTACTAAAATTTTATATTGTGGTATCCATTTTTGAAGGGTAACCAGTGGAGCTGTTCAAGTACAGGTGTTCCGATTTCTTGGTGAGAGTCAGAACTCTTGCAGCAGCAAGTTGAAACGGTTGAAGAGTTTTGGAGGGGAGCCCATAAAGTAGAGAGTTACAGTAGTCCAACCGAGAAGTAACAACGTCATGGACCAAGATCTCAGCTACCTTAGGGAACAACAGCGGATGAAGACGAGCATTTGTTCCAGTTATTTATATGGCTACTGGTGTACAAGTTTATTTAAACATGGCAGTTGAGCTCAACACAGGCGCTTGCGTCTGGACCAATCACTGAGAAAAGTACCTACCCGGAAGTAGGAGCTAAAAAGTCCCTATACATGGCGTACTAAGAGTTACAATTGTAACCAGTTCCCGCAGAGCAAACACGCAATGCGCACAGTTCTAAGAACTATATAAAAATTCCCGGTGCGAAAATGCCTTATCCGTGACTTTGACGTGCAGTTGTAGCGACACAAATAATATAAATGGTTATTTGATCTGTGAGTGGTCATAACGTTTGACTCATCAGCGTTTGTTGTTGTTGGTTTTGTTCCCATTAGGGGAAGGTTCTCTGCACTGTGTAGCCTGCTATAATAGTCTCTTTCAGGATATCCACCTCCCCAGAGAACGGAATGGTTTAATGAACTACATCATTGTAGCTGGTCACCTGATCTCAACCTAATTAAACATCTATGGTTATTTTGGACTGACACATCACAGTGGTCTCCATAGTCAAATCATAATCAAAACTTCGATTGAGGAAATGTATTTTGGCATAATGATGGTTTATACATCCATTACAGTTCCAGGGACTTTCTAGAATCTATGCCAAGGTGCCTTGGCAGTGATGTAAAGTACTACTCAAATTCTGGACTTGGATTAAAGTCAGATTTAATAACTTGGACGTAACCTGACTTGGACTCATATATCGATGACTTCAGACTTGACTTGGGCTCAAGTTTATGCTCGGCCTTTAACTTGGATTTGAATAGTTTTACCTATTTTTTCTGCTCTTACATGGAATTGGATGATAACTTTTGAAAGTATTTAAATGATCATTAGATAAGAGCAGAGTAATATTCATTTAAAAAGCCACAGTATGCCTCAAATATATTCAGGACTTGATGGCACGAGGCATGGTGTAGCTTAGCGAGTTTATATGCAGAATGAAACATAAACATTGGGAAATCATTGTGTCTTGGTAAATTGAATCATGGAAAGAACTACAACGTGGGAGATCTACTAAAAGTCTGAACGGTAATTTAGTAAATTACATCTACTACTGTGCTACTGTTTAAACACCGGACAGTTCATTTTAGAAGTGGTATTCAGACAAAAATGGACCCACTTTACACCAAAGCTGTGTGTTTCAGATCTACTGGCACTTATTTTTAAGCTGTACAGATCAGAGGAAGGCCAATGACATTTTATGAAGGACAGCCATCTCTAAATCTTTGCAGTGTTACTTCAGTGGTGCTTTTAGTAGGATCCATGCATTAAAAGAATAAAGACTTTGGTAGCAGCAGGGTTGCAAATTATTGAAGTGACTGGAGCTTCAGTCTGAGCTCATTTTATTCCCATTATGAAGCATGTTAAATGTGCAGACTAGTATCAGTGTAATGCACTTTTGTTCATGTGTGCCATTTTGGACAAGTTCATTAATTTAGATCTACATGAATCCATATATAGGCTCTACCAATGGAAAAGGATGGCCCTTCTGCATCAGGTCCTGCCATCTAGACTGCAGTATTCTGGTCAGGAGTCTTGCTGCCTGATCCTGTTCCACCTCTGTGATGTCTGTGTATGAGGTAGCCCACCATTTTCCATCCCAGCCCTGGGTCCTGTCCTGGGGTTTTATGTTCCAGTTCTTAGGGTCGAGTTCTGGTACCATTTCTTCATCTGTGTTCCTGACTGAGCTTCAGAGTTACTCTGGGTCTAGGTGGCATGGTCTGTGGCAGCACGAGCAGACCTCATAAATGTGATCTAATCCTCATCCAATGTATAATAAACTAAGGTATTCTGCCTAATCTCTTAACACACACTCATATTTTGAAAGTCTTCACTAAACCCATATATATATAGCATATTATATATATATATCATCTAGGCCACTCAAGGAGGTTGGGTCCCTTTTTGAGTCTCCATCCTCCAAAGGTTTCTGTCACCCTAGGATTGTTCAGTTTGGGTTTTGGGCCTAGATAATAGAAAATTGTACAGCTGCTTTGAGACAGCATGGCACAGTGGCTCGGTGGGTAGCACTGTCGCTTCAAGCAAGAAGGTGCTGGGTTTGATCCCAGGTGGAGTGGGCTTGGTCCCTATGTCCTCCCTGTGTCTGAGTGAGTTTACTCTGGGTACTCCAGTTTCCTCCCAAAGACATTTGTGTTAGGCTAAGTGCTCCTATGGTATGATTGTGTGTATGCGCCCTACAATGAATTGGCACCCTGTCTAGGGTTGTTCCTGTCTTGCTCCCTGTGCTGCCGGCTAAGTACCTTAACCAATGCTCCATTGTAGAAAGCACTATAGACTGTATAAAAGGCAGTTTATGAACACAGGATTCAAGGCAGGAACAACCCTAGACAGGGCGCCAACAGACAGTGCCAAGGGCACTTTGGACACACCAGTTAACCTAACACGCATAGCTTTGGAATGTGGTAGGAAACCAGAGTAGGGCAGGACATGCAAACTCCACACAGAGGGAGTCAGAGGCATCAGGGATCTCAGAGCTATGGTGCTAACCACTGCACCACCATGCCAACAGGACTCGATTCATGTTTTTTTTTTATTGTTTATGGACTTTATTGAAATGTTTAGGGGCTAATTTATTCTCTTCCTTTCAATAATTCTTAATCTGTGTGTATTTTTAGGGTCTGCTGTGTGTATCACTTGTTGATTATAGGATTTATGATATTTTATTTGATCTTGTATGGCGTAATATGTAAGCATTTGTAAAGCGCTTTGAGGCTGGTCTAGAAAAGTGCTTCATAAATAAAGATTTACATACGTAGCTAGTTACTCTTTGGTTAAGCAGAAAGAATGTTCAGGCTGCATTAAGAAATCAAGGTGATGGCAAACTTTTCAGGCAACAGTAAATAAACACACACACACACAGACACACACAAATTAGTCTACTTGAGAAGGCACGTTTGATTAACTTGTGTACAGGCTTATGAATAAGTAATGCCATCACTTAAGTGACTTTCTTGTAAATTGATTTATATGGCGCCACATAAATAATACACAATTTTAATTTTCTGATGTTCGGTCTTCACTTACTCGATGTCATTAAAACGAATCCCTTCAGTGCTGTTATGGTATAAAGCACTATACTATAACAGCTTCGGTGTGTTAATTAGGCTTTTAGATTTCATCATTGTACATATTAATTTATCTCACTTCACCAGCCCGGAGAAAGACGACTGACTCAATATTAAATGTTTGTTATTAATGCCTATAGCTGGCTCCGAGTTGACAAACGATCATATTGGTCTTGTAACGTAAACATGCCGGATCAAATAACGCTTGCTGCTTCCCAAGCGGGCAAGTGTTTGAGGGAGGAGCAGAGAGGAGCATATGGCTGGACCTCCTCCATGCCCTACAGGGCCTCCTCCTCGCTATCACTCGCTCCGTACCTGTTGCTTGATTCATATGCATGAAACAATTGTTTGTTGAGTGAGAACATGCATATTTCAAGCAGTACATGAGGAGGAGGAGTGTGCGCCGATGCACTGGTGACATGAGAAGTGAGAAGACACCGTGATGCACTTACACTCTCAGCGCTTGATCAGTCAAGGGTAAGGTGGATTGATCTAAACACTTGGCCACGCGCTTGGACGCAAGCCCTGTATTGGGGCCTTCAAATGTGCCATCAAATGCCACCTTCATGCTAACAAACTATTTGGAAGGCATACCAAAAGCATCTTATCACAAACAGAGGCAGCTGGAGATCACTAGACACTACAGGAACTAGGTTCTACATTCAGGTGAGACAAAACTAGAGGCTTTTGACTTTTTGACTTTTCTCAGTGCTGGTCCAGCACATGACTGGACCTCCTATCTCCCATTCACTTCATAGCTGTAGCTTCATTCATACACATGAACTCAATTTATGTTGGTTGAAGTAATGGGGTAGAAAAGCCAGCATATTTCAGACACTACATGAAGGAGCAGTGTGTAGTAACGGTGTATAAATAGTAGCATTGACTGAGGATTCTCTCCCTCTTGTACAAACTCACACGTATACCCTCCAGGATACATGCATTTTTAAGCACAAGGTGATGTGGGAACACAACCACATAAGTACACAAATGCACCTATTTTAAGGCTAGAAACCCAACACTGACTCACAGAGAGAGAGAAGCCAGAATGGATGCAGTGGCAGACAGGCTCAAGTCTCAAGGTCAGGTTCAGATGCAGGTCATGAAACAGGCGTAGATGATAGCCAGGTCCGATGCAGGTCTCTTAGGCAGGCAGAGCCCATATAGAGAATGGGCAGGTCTGGGATGGAACCAGCAGATGGACTGTTTTGACATCAGGTCAGCTCGGTGGTAGAAGCACAAAGTCCAATGGCTCAATTGGTGCACTGTCCGGCTGATGGCTGGTCCAGGTGAGTGGTGGGATGTCCATCAAAGTAACCGAGACCAAAGCAGGAGACATAATCCCTCAAAAAATAAGAGCTCATCAATGGTGAACTCACTGCTCGCTGTGTGACCATCAAAATCTGCAAATGAGACAAAGTATGGAGAGAATAGAGATGAATGGACGTAAGGCAGAGAACAGGTCAACTAGAGACGAACCCTTAACATAAGGCCTGCTTTGGGGTAATTGGCTCTTCAAATCTGCAATAGACCCTGCAATAGTCACCTGTGTGCCAGCAAACTATGTGGAAAGAATGCCAGAAGAGAGCTGTTTCATCTAACCTACAAAGTACGAATGTGGAGTTTGCTAGTCAGAAGTAAATTTAGCAGAGAATGAAAAAGATGAATAAAATGTCTAGTGATGAAGTGCAAACGTCAATATTGGGTGCATCTGATTTTGGAAACAAGAAAGGAGCATGGAGAGTTTCACTGACTCATAAGAGCTGAAACTTTTTAAGCATAAACACTATCCAATTTACTTGAATATATTTTTTATAAATTAATAATAATATTACTATTATTTTGTTGATGTTGTCCTGAACGTGAACATTATATAAGCAAGTAAAATGGCTTTGTGGTTCCAAGGAAGAGAGGGAAAAACTGAGGGTACAAAAACAGCATGTTTTCACTTGGTCTTGTAGAAAAGGCTGCCAGTGAAGAGGCAGACCGAAAATACAGGAGCTGCCTCATGATGGGCGGCAAGTGGGCTTGTTGGGTAGCACTGTCGCCTCAAAGAGAACGTATGGGGTTCGATCCCAGAGAAGATACTGTCATTATACACAAGCTCGAATTAATTTACTGTTGAGAACGTCCTGTTTGGTGTGTAACGAGCTTTAAGACCTGGATTAGGATCACCAAATTACATCTACAATGAGGTGACCAGAAACATAACCATCTGGAGTTCACTAGATGCCACTGGAACTTTGAGGGAATCGGGTTCTATGGTCGAGTGAGAAGAGATTTTTGGCGACGCTCAATCTGGGTCCACAATATGGCTGAACCTGCTCTCTGTCCTACAAGGCTTCTACCCGCCCGTTCGCTATCCCTGGCTTCATACCTGTTGCCTGATTTATACGCATGAGCTAATTGTATGTTGACTGAATTAATGGGGTAGAAAAACATGCATATTTCAGGCGATACATGAGAAGGAGGGGTGTGCATTGATGCATTAGCCATATAAAAAGTGGCTCGACATTGACTGAGGAGGAGGCTACACTCTAGGATACACTCACAGCCTCAGCGCTTGACCAATCAAGGGTAAGAAGGGTATATTGTTAAAAAGCGTTGGATTGATGTAAACACCCGGCTACACTCTTGAGCATAAGACCTGCACGCAGCCACTCCCAGACTGATGAATAAATTATTCGATGCCGAGTCCCATGGGGAGTGGTACGCGCACCCCTCTTCAACTTAAGGCAATTACTGTAGGGAGATTTATTAACGCTCAAACAGAGGTTGCGACTGGCAGCCGTCATTTTCCACCAGTCCTAGAGGCTCTAACACACCGTGGCAGAAAACTTGAGTGTGAAAAATTTATCAATACCGAGACACCAGGCCTGAAAACGTATTACTCTGCAAATTGTGTGTATTTGTGCTGGGTGTGTACTGTTCTGCAAATTTGACAACATTTGGCCTCTTTTGGGAGGCACTATGTGCCCACCCCCTGTCTCCCCTCCGCAACTCGAATTTGATTCTTTTTCTTCTGGCGCACAGGTGATTACGGGCGCGTTCTAACCCAGGGGGTTCGAGCTGGGGGAAAATGAGATGCTAATCGCGCTGTTTTCTGTTTTATGATGGATCATCCCCCTGCTGCCGAGCCCGAGAGCGAGCTGTTTAAAAACCCGCAAATCACACCTGATATTAAACGGTGTGTCCACTTTTGTGATGCATGGGCACATGAAAGGCGAGGACGTTGAGTGGAGGACCTGTTGAATAGGTCGGGACATCTGCTCAAGGGTTATAGAATAATAGCCCTATATAGAGAGCCACAGATAAAGTAAAAATAGAAGAGTGGAAGGAAGAACACTGAATGAATGAAACAATGAATGAATGGAGTCTCGGGCATATTTGAACATTTAGAGTTGGACTTATGACTGGCGATTTCTGTATGTATACAGAACTGTGCAAAAGTCTTAGGTCACCATTAGATTTTCTGTGTTTTCCACTGATCTTCATTCCAATCTTTGTGAGCTTTAGCATTTCTTAGCTTTTTCACCTTGTTCTCCTTCTGAAATAGAGGTTTCTTGGCTGCTACCCTTCCAAAAAGACCATTCCTGATCAAGCTTCTTAGGAATGTAAAAGGGACAACTTCATCCCGATGAAGCTGCCATATGCTCAAGTGTAAGCTTATTGTTGTCAGTTTTTTATAACTGCATACAAATTTCCTCTATTTTCTGGTTGTTTTCTAATAAAGACACTGAGAAATAATTGCTAAAACAATGACACATCTGAGCTACTGGTGGCCTAAGACTTTTGCATAGTACTGGATGTACACAGTGGGAGCCAAACGTGAGAGAGCACAATTGAAAATGCATGTTTAGATCTTTCAGAAAGATTCATTCATCTGCACGAGGACCGAAAGAAGACCAAGTAATGCTGACTGACATAAACGTTCCTCCACAGTCACTGGAAATAAACTGTCAAGCATGTATGGGGGCATCTGAAGACAAAAATATACACCTTTCTCAATATTTAATAACATCACTAAACCAACAGATATACAGGAAATAAACCTGTGCGTCACAGGGCCGGGTAATGCTTGCTGTTGTTATGCTAGGGGAGGATTTCCCCATCCAAACTCCTTTCCCTTAAGCACAGTGTTTAACTTCCAATCCAGCCGGAAGGACTGAGACTGGTGGGACTCGAACCTGTGGCACAAGAGTGCGGTATCACCCAAAAATGGAAGTGTAATTATGATTAGATGTAATAATATGCAGCTGGCTGCCTATCCAATACTGAATTTAGTACATTTACACTTAGCAAGTGCTTTTATACAGAGCAAATCATTTTGTACAAAGTGCAATCCAAGAATTGTCGGTGAAGGGCTTTGCTCAAGGGTCCAACACCAGCAGCTTGGCTGTGCTGGGAATTGAATCCTGGACACACTTTCTAGATCACTTTTTTTAACAATGGAGTATTTACAGCTTTCTATTATCTAGGCTCAAAGCTCAAATTGACCAACCAGTGGCTCCCTAAACATTATAAGGAAGGAACCTTGGGAGGACCAAGACTCACCCAACTTCCTTGGACAGCCTAGGTGTTATACATGAGAATTAAACTGAGGTCCCCAATTAATAGGTTTATAGTAGTAGTTTATATTAACAGATGCTAAATAAAAATTAAGTAAGATAATATATTTAGAAAATATAATAATCCAGTACTAGTAACAGAGTCCAGAACTTTAACCGCCGAACCCCCACAGCACAGTGTAATTTGTCCCACTTTGTAGATTACGTGTTTCTCTTTAGTCAAATGGTAAAAGCTCATCATGGTCGACTCCCCCCATGTTAAATATGTAAACAAAACAGACGTCCCAGAGTAGCATCCCACATGACAGAAAGCTCCACTTTGTACACTCGTATCATGCCATATACATTCCCGGTCTGTTGTCCGAGCCCACGTGGGCACACACTTTATCTGTCAGGTCAAATCAGAGGAGTTCTGCCTTCAGGAGTCCCATGATATCAAAGGCTCTGTCACTTTCAGCCATTTTTTGCTCATCTCTGTCTCCTGAGTGTCTCCGGCTGCTTAAATAAATAAGCAGGCCTGGAAATGGCAGACATGTTCAGAGTCATAGAGACCATCCTCAGACGTCCAGCCTGGACACAAAAAGAAAGAGAGAGGACGACTCTCTTCTCTTGACTGAGCTTCCGTCACCCCCACCTTTGGTATGGCTGGCTGCTCTGTCCAGCATGTTTGTGTCACCCCTCCTCCCAGCCTTCCATTTTTTTATATATATATATCCCACTTTCTCACATAGACCTTTTTACAGAGCTCTGCAGACAGGCTGCTGTGAATAGTTGACTGTTTCTCTGGACAGTCCAGACCTCCTCCTGTGTGTGTGTGTGTGTGTGTGTGTGTGTGTGTCCTGGACAAGCAGCTCCTCACTCTCTACATGACAGCAGGAGGTTCGGTAAAGGGGAAAGGGGGGTGGTGTTGAGGATCTGGGCATGGACAGAGCAAAGTGGATGGACGGGATGGATGGGACGGGTGAGTAGGGGGGTGAAGAAACGAGGGGGTGCGACTATGAGACCTTTTCCCCTCCTATAACACTCATTACTCTCTCCCAACGTCCCACGGGCCAACAGCGCGAGACGCCACCAGCTTACCGTGCTTTCTGTGTCTGTGTGTGTGTGTGTGTGTGTGTGTGTGTGTGTGTGTGTGTGTGTGGTGTGTTCGTGTCTTGATAGTTAAAGGGGCTGGGTAACAATTTTCTTTTCTTCTCCCTTTGCATTAGACATTAATCAAACAAAGACTGGCATTTAGCCAACTGAAAGGTCACATGGTGGAAAATATCTATGGCCATTGTCAGGGTGGAGTTTGGTATGTTCTCTCGGCATCCATGTAGGTTTCCTCTGCATACGGAAACACGGCGTTTAGATGGATTGCATACTAAAAGTGCCCTATATGTAAATATGTACAGTGGTGCTTGAAAGTTTGTTTGACCCATTAGAATTTTCTATATTTCTACATAATGACTGACCTAAAACATCATCAGTCCTAAAAGTAGATAAAGAGAACCCAGTTAAACAAATGAGACAAAATATTAGACTTGGTCATTCATTTATTGAGGAAAATGATTCAATATTAAATATTAGTGAGTGGCAAAAGTATGTGACCCTTTGCTTTCAGTATCTGGTGTGACCCCCCTGTGCAGCAATAACTGCAACTAAACGTTTCCTGTAACTGTTGATCAGTCCTGCACACCGGCTTGGAGGAATTTTTAGCCCATTCCTCCGTACAGAAACAGCTTCAGCTCTGGGATGTTGGTGGGTTTCCTCACATTAGCTGCTCGCTTCAGGTCCTTCCACAACATTTCCATTGGTCTGGACTTTGACTTGGCCATTCCAAAACATGAACTTTATTCTTCTGTAACCATTCTTTGGTAGAACGGCTTGTGTGCTTAGAGTCGTTGTCTTGCTGCATGATCCCCTTCTCTTGACATTCAGTTCATGGACAGATGTCCTGACATTTTCCATTTTCTGATGGATTCAGAATTCATTGTTCCATCAATGATGGCAAAGCCGTCCTGGACGAGATGCAGCAAAACAGGCCCAAACCATGATACTACCACCCACCATGTTTCACAGATGGGATAAGGTTCTTATGCTGGAGTGCAGTGTTTCCTTTCTCCAAACATAACGCTTTTCTTTTTTTAAACTAAAAAGTTCTATTTTGGTCTCATCTATTCACAAAAACATTCTTCCAAGCAGCCTTCTGGCTTGTCCACGTGATCTTTAGCAAACTGCAGACGAGCAGCAATGTTCTTTTTGGAGAGTAGTGGCTTTCTCCTTACAAACCCTGCCATGCACACTATTGTTGTTCAGTGTTCTTCTGATGGTGGACTCATGAACATTAACATTTAGCCAATGTGAGCGAGGCCTTCAGTTGTTTAGAAGTTACCCTGGGGTTCTTTGTGACCTCACCAACTATTACACACCTTGCTCTTGGGAGTGATCTTTGTTGGTCGACCACTCCTGGGGAGGGTAACAATGGTCTTGAATTTTCTCCATTTGTACACAATCTGTCTGACTGTGGATTGGTGGAGTCCAAACTCTTTAGAGATGGTTTTGTAACCTTTTTCCACAGCCTGATGAGCATCAACAAACTCTTTTTCTGAGCTCCTCAGAAATCTCCTTTGTTCATGCCATGATACACTTCCCACAAACATGTGTTGTGAAGAGCAGACTTTGATAGATCCCTGTTCTTTAAATAAAACAGGGGGCCCCACTCACACCTGATTGTCATCCCATTGATTGAAAAACACCTGACTCTAATTTCACCTTCAAATTAACTGCTAATCCTAGAGGTTCACATACTTTTGCCACTCACTAATATGTAATATTGGATCATTTTCCTCCAATAACGTAAATGAACAAGTATAATATTTTTGTCTAATTTGTATAACTGGGTTCTCTTTATCTACTTATAGGACTTGTGTGAAAATCTGATGATGTTTTAGGTCATATTTATGCAGAAATCAAAAAAATTCTAAAGGGTTCACAAACTTTCAAACACTACTGTAAATGTAAATAAATTGAGTGTGTGATGCCCTGAAAAGGACTGGAGCATAATCCAGCATTCCTAGCTGGCCCACGTCCAGCAGAGCTAGGTTTCAAATCCAGCAGGAACCTCATCAGAATTTATTTAACCACAAGGATGAATATGATTTAAAATATAGGGAAAGCATATGCACATACTTAAATGTAAATGTATGATGGCAAATTTGTATGATTGTGACTACAAAAGTCTTCTCTGAAAAAGTTGCTGCTCAGTTTAGTTGATTTGAAAAGAAAAAAAAAAAAACGCTTACTCTTTCACTTTCCCACTTTATCTTACCCACTTAATCAAGGGTCAAAGGGGAGCAGAGCCTATTTGGTAACAGACACAAGGCAGGAATCAATCAATCATCAATCGAAATTTTGGTTTATAGCAATTTCTTTTGAGCAAGGTGACGGTGGCATGAAAAAACACCCTCAGATGACAAGAAGAAATCTTAAGACACCAGACACCAGAAAGGAATCAACTCTGGACAGGGTGCCAGGTAAAGATAGCATTCGTCAGGGAGGAAAGAGTACCTAGAGGAAAGATTATACAGTTGATTGGACCCAAAAATTTAAAGCTTGGATTCGGCTTTCCGTAATATTCATAATACACTGCACAAATTTCCTGCATTTCTGGGTTGTATTTCAATAAAGAGAAATACAATAATTTCAATAATTATATATTGTCATTATACTATTGCAAAAAACCGTGATCTATCTAATCTAATGGCCTAAGACTTTTGCACAGTACTGTGTGGGGAGAACATGCAAACCCCAAACAGCCAGTGACCAGGTCAAGAATTGAACCCATGTCTCTGGAGCTTTGAAATGACAGGGTTAACCCCTGTTAGATAAAATCTGAGAATATAAATGCAAATTGACCAAACACACAGTTCTGATCTAATTCAGTTTTACATCATATTTGCACTTGGCTTTAACTTGTTCCTTCGCTCTTATTGCGATTTTACCAAAACTGTTTTTGCCTTTGTGTAGTTTTATTTTGCAGGGATTGCAACGATAAAGAAGGGAAAATCCAGAAAGTCTGCAACAAACTGTGGCGCATAAATTAAGATGCATACGCGTACACGCGAGGAATTCAGCTTACTAACCTATTTGCCAGTGACCTAATTAAATAGCACCACCAGAGTATCGCTGTCGTTTGGATGATTTCTCTCAGTGCCGTCAACTTGCAGTTGGCATTGTTTTGTCTGTTTTTTCTCTCTCTCTCTTCACTTCACTTCCAGCACGCCGTCCCCTGCAGAGCACCGAGAGCCACCCGACGAGGTAATGCCTTTAAAACTGCTGAGGCTGAACAGAAAACAGGACGTGGAAAATGTGAAAATAAATCCACACAATGGGACACAGACACTCACTCACACACACACACACACACACACACACACACACCAAAGATACCAGACAAAAGAGGCTTTTTAACAGCTACTATTATTGGAGTATTTCTCATTGAGCATGTAACCTTGAGCTATGTCCAATAAGGCCTGGTGGAGACACTCATTGAGGTAATGAATGGTTTAATCAATGCAAGTGATGAAAAGGCCGTTGATGGGGATGATATTCCAAATCTGCAAACAATAGCCATTAGAGATAGTAATGACTCTCAGATAGGGAGTTACCACCCACTGGCTTAAGGTCCAGAGGTAAAACTCAATACTGCCTTTGGGAAACATTCTTTGCTTCTCCCTCAGCATCGTAATGTAATCAAATACAGTCGCACATTTTTCTCACCAAGGTTAAGCAAGAGTGAAAACAGCAAAACAGCATGCAGTTAAAATGTGTTAAGTACAATAATTCATCCATATTATATACAGCACAGATACAATCATACAGCTGTTTCCTCCCTTAAAGAACAAACAGGCACCTTTTGAACGTTCTCATGGGTTGATGTTTGTTCATATGCATTTTCATGTATTTGTAATTAATGTAATGTAAAGTAAAATTTGTAATTAGTGTAATGTAATGTAATTCCTCCCAAGTCATAATCCACGGCATGTTTAAATGAACTTTTCTTAAAGTTGCACGATTAAACACTTCTTATTCATGACTTTTGTCAAGTTGTAACTCTGCTTATCAGGGGCGTTTCCAGGCTACTTGTCATACTGGCGCACAGACAGAATTTAGAGGGACACAGCTTCACCCTCTGCTTGCCAATCAGTCTGGTAAACACTAAACAGATTAAGTGATTTAACACAGTGGGTGTTTCTCTGCCAAGGATGAGAAATGAATATTTTTTTATTAATATGCATTAACTAAACATATAGCTATAGTGTAGCGATAGTCAGAGGACAATCCCTGAGATCACAGAACTCACAGAAGGTATGCGTCTCCTCGGTGGGGCAACAGTTTATCAAGGGGCTGTGTAGGGCGCAATGTGGCAGCGCCCATGTCAACCCAGCCAACTGTGAGGCACAGCTATGATTCGAACCTGGGTCCCTGCATTGGTAGTGGAGCGTATTAGACTGCTGTGCCACCTGGGAAGCAGGGAAATTTTTTATTTTCAGATATTTTATAGATTCTATCCATTTTCATAAATTTAAAATATAAAATTGGCATTTAAAAATAGCTAACACCTTTCCACAAGATGTGTAAGAGGTTTAAAAATTTTAATCTATTATTAATTGAACACTTGCAATAAGTCATACATGCGATATATTAAAAAAAAGTATAAACACTTTATTTTTAAGTCATTTCAATAGTGTACTGGTGTACATTAGTCTTGTATACACTGCCTGGCCAAACAAAAGGTCCTGGATTTAACTAAGCAAATAGTTAAATAGTTAAAAGAGCCTCCCATCGGATAATGACTGCATGGGTGATTATGTTTCAGCTGGCAACAAGTTCTTTAACCCTAACTGATGCAGTGAGTAGCTTCTCATTTGTTAATCAACCATGTCCAAAGACACATCCTGTGGTCGTGGAAAAGATGTTAATCCATTTCAGAAGGGTCAAATTGTGAAAGAGTGGTTCAGGGAGCATGAGACATCATTATCACACATGGATTGTCCACCACAGAGTCCAGAGCTGAACCCCATTGAGAATCTTTGGGATGTGCTGGAGAAGACTTTGTGCAGTGGAACAAATCTCCCATCATCAATACAAGATGTTGGGGAAAAATAATGCAACTCTGGACAGAAATAAATGTTGTGACTTTGCAGAAGCTTGTGGAGAGCTCCAGCTCAGATTTTGGTCCAACCAAATATTAGTGTGTGACCTTTAGTCCAGACAGTGTATATAGTTTTATATTCTCTTTCTCGCTCAGTCATTACAACAAATAGGGAAACATACCACATACTACAAATGGATCAAAAGCGCTTTTTTTTTTTAAAGATCCATGATTTGTACTGAAAAAGATTAAATTTGACAAAAACACAAAATAAAAGCATCTTTACTAGTGGTCTCAGAGTTGTGGCCCGCACTGTAGCTGTATATATTCCCCTGTAGATTTAAAATGCTGGGATAATATTGTGCAGTAAACTAAATCTCTTAACTGGCTGAATTTTTGTGAGTTTTGAGACAGTATCGAACCTCCCTGCCAAGTTTTACTGATCGCTCTGAAGACGTGATACGGACTGTGGCTTGCTGACTGCTAAATAATTTTGTACCAGACAGCTACAACTACCTGTTTATCCTCCGCTGCTTAGGCATCAATTTTAATAAAACGAAAATGCATGGTAAGTGACTGTGCAATTGTCTTGGATTAACTTACAAGGGCTAGAGGAGCACGGTGTGCTGCCTGTCAGGATGTTATCATTCTCATATGCTCCTTGCAGTTTATTAAATACACACCTACTGGTACCCACACACACACGTGTAGACACAGAGCACAAAACTTCCAGCTTAATGCACAAATACCACTTACACACAATGACAGAGCACATTACCCCCTCTCACTTCCATTAACTTTGATTTCTGGATGTCTGTCGACAGCAGTCAGGCATCTCCACAACTGAATGACTTGCAGATAGAGAAAAACACAGGGAGGGAGGGAGGGAGGGAGCGATCCTGATGGCAGGAAAAAGGCTTCCAGTAGGAATGCTGGGATATGGGATAGGTCAGTGAGCTGGATGACCGTGTCAAGCCAGTTACTTTGGGGATTTTATTAATGGCTCCATGGCCTCCGCAGATATTTGTTCTGCTGTAAGGAGTCGCTGCAATGCTTATGCGTCCAGAAAATGTGAAATAACAGGGTACCTGCATTTCCTATCGCTTAACCAGAGGGTTAAATATGCATGAAGCTCCGCTGGGAATTCAGATGCATAAGAGAGCCGACACACGTACACACAACAAACAGACCATGCACGCTTTGTTATAGCTGACGAATGCACTCAGTCATACATGCGACTTCCCGCTGGCTTGTACACACTCATATGACCATTCTGCTAAATAATCTCAGAGAAATTTGAAAACTAGTTAAACCATTACCAGTTATTAAATTATTAATATATTTGCAGTCACACTGACATGGTGGTGGTCTGTTAGTGTGTGCTCGTATGGTGTGTTGTGGATCAGGCAGTGCTGAACTGAAAATGGGCTGTCAACCAAAAATGTCCAGCCACCAGCATCCTGTAGGCAGCGACCTGTGAGCACTGATGACGGATTAGAGGATGGCTAACACAAACTGTGCAACAACAGATGAGCTACTGGCTCTGACTTTGTCTACAAGGTGGAGCAAAATGGTAGGTGGGTCTCACAGTGAGTAAACGCAGTTTTAAACTCCAGCAGCACTGCTGTGTCTGATGCACTCAAACAAGACCACATAGAGAATGTGTGTAGAAACAAATTGTTGTACCTAATAAAGTGAACGAATGTGAGTGCTTGGCATTTTCTGGCTTCAAGTGTCCCCATGAATGCTCGATGGAGTTTAGGTCCGGTAACTATGAAGGAAAGTCCATGACAGTCTGCACTCCTCGATCTTCTTTGGTCTTCATGTAGTTGTTGCACAGCATTTAAGTGTGTTTTATGTCATTATGTTACTGTCTATACAGTGGTACATGAGTTATTTCCCATTTACACTTTTTTCCATAATGTAAATGGAATTAATCTGTTCTAGACCCCCGGAGAATACATTTACAGCATTTAGCAGATGCCCTTATCCCGAGTGACTTACAATTGATACAGTCTTACAATCCAAGCAATTGTGGGTTAAGGGTCTTGCTCAAGGACCCAACAGTGGCAGCTTGGCAGAGGTGGGATTTGAACCATGGACCTTCTGGTCCATAGTCCAGTACCTTACTTGCTAGGCTACCACAGTCCCAGAATACACACTGTATAAGGCATTATATGCATTAATGGAGCTGTATTGTACAGGTGCTCCCTGGTGATCCTGGACAGGGTGACACCAATTTTAGAGACACCGATTAACCTAGCACACGTCTTTGGACTGTCGGAGAAAACTGGAGCACCCGGAGTGAACCCATACAGACACTGGGAGCTTCCTCCACACAGAGCTTTCTGTGTTTTTATCCAAACGGCATAAAGTGTATTATAAAGTATCAACATAGTAACGCCACCAGTACTGATGCTGCTACTGCTGCTAGTTTTCATATTCCTGTACAGTTCATTTTACAAAGCTTTATTGTCTAGTTGTTGAGGTTTGCACAGTGCATGACTGATCAGCGACAGGGGGTCACAACCAGGATCTTCTGCCAGTAGAAATCCCCAATGAGTCCCAAACATGTGAGAAGTGGCAGGGGAAATGTTGCAAGACAGGCCTGTGTTTTCCTGTAATGGACGCCTACTGAAAAATGTTCAGTAGGCGACAAGCTGTGCTGATTTTTAGTGAAAAATCAAGGAGGAAAAATAAATGATGGGTGAGAGGATGGACTGGAATATGCAGGAAGCTGTCTGTTCTGGAGAGAGGGTTGGAGGTAAATAAATATTTGAATACATTTAGCCATGTTTGTTGACGTGGTACAGCTCCTCCCCTAGGTTTCCCCTAACCCTGTGTCTTGCACTCTCATTGGCTCTAGTCCATCGCAGGTTCACATGTTTAGCCTGACAGAGATCTGACTGAGATCTCGAATCACATTGTTGAACAGTTAAGAAATAACATTCGAGCCTATGCTCCGATCTAGGACTCTCGGACTATTGTGGCCTGGCGGTTAAGGTACTAGACTATGGATCAGAAGGTCCAGGGTTCAAATCCCACCTCTGCAAAGCTGCCGCTGTTGGGTCCTTGAGCAAGACCCTTAACCTACAATTGTTTGGATTGTAAGACTGTAACTTGTAGCTAAGTCACCTGCTAAATGTTGTAAATGCAAATACTGATTGGAAACTCTAAAATAGTGTAATATGACTGACAAAAACCATCTGATAAGAGATTATTTACTTATTATAAGTAGGAAAGTGATCTGATCTGATTTTACTATTTACACGAGCACTTAAATAATCCTGAACGTTTCTGATCTCTCGGTTTGTTAGTTTGCGTCTAAATGCAAACACACAAACCAAAGCATGTACTTCTATGTCTTGCTATGAGAGCAGACGACATGATGAACCAGGCACCGGACAGAACCAAGGGCTGGTGTGTCTTTAAAGTTTTGAGTAAAGTGTCACACCTTTGGTCCGAGGGGACAATGTGTACGAAACACTGCGAAGGTGGATGCAACACCTCTCAAGCTGCTGAGGCTCAACACAAACAGCACGTAGAGTGGTGTCGGCTGGCAGCAAGTGGAAATTCCCCCCTCCTGCTTCCTGGGAGAAAAAATACCTCCAAAATTACTCCCAGAGAGAGAGGGGGAAAGTTGGAAAAGAGAGAGAGAGAGATCAGATGCAGAGAAGAACAGACGTTTCTTATCTTCCTAACTTTTCCCTCACACCCCTTAATAGCATCTTAATGTAAGCTCTATGCATATTCTCAGTTCACCCGTCACAAATGAAGAAAAGGCACTTTCTCTTGACTCCCTTTTTTGCCCCTGTCCCATGAAGGTTGCAGTGTAACGGCTTTGCCAGAATGCTTTTTTCCTTGCTTTTTTTTTCCCTCCGTGCAATTCTTAGAGTGTTTGACTCGACATGGGAATTTGTGTGAGTAAACCTATTTTGGTCTGAGCCAACATTATCAGTTCCAGTTCCAGCATTTCTCCCTTGATTTTCCACTCGATGGATTGTGTTTTCTACTCAATAAATCTGGAGTGGGCATGGGAGACAAGATCGAGCACTGCTTAATAGATTCAAAGCAAAACTCTTTTTTTGCATATTTGCATATTACAGATTTTCACTGTATGTTATATATAAACGTATACGAATGTGCTTGAGTAGTATACAGGCACGCACTGTTTAACAGCCATCTGATCACTTTAAAGGCCAGGGTTGTTAAAATTATAAAACAATATTATAGGAGATTAAAATCTGCCTTATAAGTGTAGCGGCTGTATACAGACTCAAAACAGCAAAGGAACTGTACAGTGCTACCTGACATATGATGTTAGAGTATACAGTACTGTACTGAACTCTAATTACCATATTTTACTTAATCATTCTTACAGATTCCTATGTTCATTGCTGATTCATGTACTGACAGCATGTGGACGCCATGACAGCATGTGGAGTTAAAGAGCAGACCATCATTCATTCAAATTCACAACCTAATTGATTGTATTGTTAGCTCACATTTGGACTAGAGACTGTTCTAACTCAGTTGATGTGTTTAGAGACACTTTTGTGCAAGTTAAGGCCTTTTCACAACCGAGTACAAATTTTACACAAGACAAAAAGTGGGACCTTCACCAGATGAAAACACTGAAAATTTCCTTTTGCTTTCTTTGATTTCCCTTCTCTTAATGTGTCACGAGGATCATCATGTCTTTTTCACATTGTCAACTTAAACAACAACACGAGTGAAGATTAGTGCAGGAAGCTACAGTTTGTGTTTTTGTGGACATGAACCAATTCAAATGCACTTAAATAAACAAGAACAGTTCCATACAGTCACTGTGAGGTTTACACCATTCTCCAGCCTTTCAGCTATATTCAGCCCGATATTTTCTTTAATAGCCATGTTTTTAGAGTCAGCGTGTTGCTTGTTTTATAAGCTCTTGTCATCTGCTACTAGCAGGATGAGCTGTTCTACCCGACAACCGAGCTCTGATTGGTCAGCCTGATTTTAATACATCTGAAAAATGCAGAAATTAGAACAGGCTTGGTGTGAAGGACGGCATTAATATAAGTGTTTCTTTTTCAAAATTTTCCGTGCTCTTTTTTAGAGTCGGTGTGAAAAGGCCTTTACTCATGGTTCATGTTCTGTGGATGATTATGTGACTGTGGCAATGGCAGGTCAACGTCCTGTTTCACAGAATGTAATGTGGACATTGAGCGGCGCACGTGTGTTATTTGTATTATTTGCAGTGTTGTGCGTGAACAGTCATTGAACACGCTCATTTTTTCGTGAACGTTGAACTGAACGCAACACATTTTTTAATAAAGAACTTGACCGTGAATTAGTTCACATTATGTGTCATGAACGGCAGACATCACTGTAAATGAACGTTGGAATTTGTTTTCCATTGAAAACTGAGTGACATCTGTTTTCTCTTTTGAAACGCAACGACAGAAAGCTCCTCCCACCTGTATTCTCGCTGGTGCCGCTTAAATCATGTATCACCAGACAGAAAAGGTTTTGACATTGTGTGCGCAATGCATTGCGGGCAACGTAGTGTCCGGCTGAGAATAGTTAACATACTGGCTAGTTAATAACATACTGGCTTCCGCACGACGTTACCCGTGATGAATTGCAGCAGAGCGGGGTAGCCATAGCAACGCCGCGTACACAATTGTAGTGTCATGAGCAAATGTTTACAATGAGCAGTTTCAAAGAACGTATAGTGATTTCTAGCTTGTAGTGTGAAAAATTATTTTTAAAATTTATTTGAATATCTCACGAAAAAAGTAAAATGAACTGAACTTTGAACTAGTTCAGAATTAAAATTGTGAACTTTGAACGTGAACTGTTCACTTTGAGCATGTATGAACTGAACTTGAACTAGTTCAGAAAAGCTGTGAACTGGCACAACACTGATTATTTGTCTCTATTATCAATAGGGTTAAAAATTGCAAACTTGAGTAAAAGTCTGTTTTTGAGTCTGAAGTTCTAGTGTCAAGTTTGGAAATCAAATGTCCCCAAAGCGATAGAAAAGTCTGACCTTTATCTGAGGAGTAGCATTTTTTTTTTAACCTAGAAAGTCCTCACAGTGACAGAACGGCAAACTTAGTTGTTTTTAGTTTTGATCCTGCTTCTGCTGTAATGACAGCGTGCATTTGAGCTGGCAATGACTCCCAAGTTTGTGCAAAATTTAATGATCCACGTTATCCCAGCATGATTTCACAATATTTGTAAGTGCATTGTGTGGTGCTACTTTCTTGTGATGGCTTTCTTTGTCTTCAAGTGCCTCCATAAATGCTTAATGAGGTGAGGTTTAGGTCAGGGGGAACATACCAAATAATAGTAAATTCTGAAAATGATTGAACTATTTTTTTAGACTCACATTGTTATGCTGTTTATATGATTTGTAATGAAAAATGTCATATTAAATGCTAAATAGAATCACTTACACTTGTGGTCTCAGTCTTTTGGTTTGAACTGTAGGTGCCAGAGCTTCCGTCAACAAGGACTGAGATTAAAACATGAAATGAATGAATTGATGAATGAATTAGTAGGTCTGTGTCGATTGTTAATGAAAATCACAAACAAAACTAAACATATCTATGCCTATTTCCAGGGGTATGGAATGAGTTCATACTTAGGCGATCTGTACCATACCCCTGCATGTTTGACTGCCAAAGTTTGGTTTGTTTTACTTGTGTGATCGCTCTGTACCATGTCTGGATTTGGTACACAATAGGCATGGACAGGTACCATTTCATTTTTCCACTACAATACTCAGTCTGGGCATCCAGGCAGAAGCCAGCTGACTGAGCTGAGTCACAGCGTACTGCTGACTAACCAATTTGTTTTAGTTTTCACTTTCAGTACTTCATTCAATAAATTACGTGAGATATTTAATGCTTTATTATAGAAAACGCTTTGTGTTAAATGTTTTTGGCCTTTACATTAACTGTAGGTAAGTGTAAATTCCAGTGGAAAGCAAAAGATGTGAATGTGTGTCTTTCTTTTCTACAAAAAAGTTTGGGAACCAGTGGTCTGCCGCGACCAACATGATGAATTAAAGTTGCTCAAGGAAGAGTCAACAGAATATATCCATGCTTCATGAATGCTCATAGAACCAACCTCGATCCTGCGACTGGATTTGAAAAGACAAAGTTTGTAAACTGACCTTCGTGTTGCTGTGAGATCCCATCTAAATTATTTACTTTGTTCAAGCGCTTAGAGAATATGGACACGTAGAGTCCCCTCTTTGTTTTTCTGAGTGGTGCCACATTGACGGACTGATGACAGGTTCTCTCGCTCTCCCCTCTGTTTCCTCCGGTGAGGGACTAATAGCTCTAATATACACTGACAACAAAGGCAGATCAGGTCTAATCCGGGCCTTTAAAAACCTAACAAGTCCCGCACCTTTATAAATGTTGCATTAAGGGACGCTGGGCCCCGTCCATTTCCATCTCCCTTTGTCATGAACGCTCTCGGTTTTTGCTGCTTTTCTGATGGCATTGTTGTTGTTAAGTGGTGCTTCTGTGACAGGCGGCGCACATCAATCAGGCCAAAAGTAACAGAGCTGAACCCGGAGCTCTGGACAGCCTGTGCCGGTCTCCCCTGAGATGACCGGGCTACAGAGACTCGGGCACATAACAGCCGAGTTCAGTCACTTGAAGTAATCCTTTAGTGACTAAAATGACTGGAATGACAAAATATGGGCCTGTGATTTACACTTTCTGACATCAATAAAATCGGATAGGCCGAGTGCTCAACTGAAGGGGACAGAGGTGGAAAAAGGCTTTTGCAGGCAACCCGAGTCTGAGCAGGGGAGAAAAAAAAAAAGGACAGACCGGGAGAGTGCATGGCAATGGAGATGCAGCCAGCGTGAAAATGGTCGTAGTGCTCTCCATTGTGGCAGAGAGCAGTGCCGAGCTGGCAGGCCAATGAAATGCCTCCTCCAGCCTCGCTAACAGGATTTGGCCGCCTGCTATCTGCTCCTCTCTTAATTAATTTAGCATTTCCGAAGCCTCTCAGGGATGTCAGATGGACCCTGTCTTTCAGCTTCATACCTACACACTTCTCATAAGCGATGACTAAAAAGTCCGAGGAGGATAAATGGCGAAACAAGAACAAGCGCGGATCTCAACGCAAACCCAAACGAGGCTTTATCTGTTATGTGTCGAATGAGACGAGAGGTGTTTGCCCACAAAGTACGCCCTGCTCTTGATTTTCGAAAGATTCCGCAAGAACCAGAAATCGCATGCACGACTGCGACTCGAATCACAACTCGCACAAAATGGCTCTCACCATAAAAGATGGAAATGCACAGTCCAGAAATTGAATTATGGCTTCATTTAAGAGGGAATCCCCCGAGTATCAACTGCGGGAAAAAATTACGCGACGTAATTTAAAAACATTTAGATGCTTTAAATGAATTGTTTTTTATGCATGATTTTACTGTGAGGAGGAAAAAAAATATGCTTCGTTTCCCAGTATACTCATTTTAGGTGGAATATTGGGGTCAAAATCTCTGCAGACTCCAGTTTGCGGTGCAAGATGAAATACTTTTCCCCCGACGATGAAAGGTGGAATGTATGATAAATAAAATATTATGGAAATGTGTTTCTAATATTGCATTGTCACAATCAATTTCCTATTACCCATCTCAATTTTGATATAGAGTATATTATTTCCTGCTGAAATTCACTTTTTAAAGCCAGTGACTCCAGTTTACATATAAACTGGCCCGGCTCTTTTTTTGCCGCTCTGAAATGAAAACCCCATGGCTATGTGGAATGAATTGCACATTTGAGACTCAATTAGGTTAGTATGTATACAGCGCCGTGCCATTCATTTCATTCACGCGCTCACAGACAGCTGCTGCGCACCGACGTCGGCGTCTCAGCTAAAACACAGCTTGGGCAAATTGAATAAAATCAGGCAGCAGCCAGGGCGATTAAATGAACTACACCGTCAGAAGTGAGAAACGCCGAGAAATGACTGTCATATTTTTCCAGAGCGGAGCGGAGTTATCGAAAGGGATCATTTTTAATAACAACAATTCATGTCGAGCCAGGTCTGGCATTAGCATGTTAAACAGAGGAGCGGATTCGCATCGAGACAGAGTGTCTCCACTTACACATGTAACGCGTAGTAACCTCTTAGCTGGTAGCATTTAAAACTGGTATTATTAGCATGGAGGAAGAGAGCATGGGGCGGGGGGTAAAGTGTGGTGTGCCTGTACTTAATTACTCTGTTGTCACCTCTTTCGGGTGGTGAAAAACGAGGGGAATGGGGGTCACGTTCCTGCCGAGTGGAGAAGAGCGGTGTTTAATAATGTGACACCTAACTTAATGCAGTATGCAAGAAGGTGAGAGGGTGAGAGTGAAAGAGTGAGAATGGCCAAGAGCATCACCGAGAATGGATGAGAGGGAGGGGGGAAGCAAGGAGAGAATGCCAGGTACGAGAAAAAAGTAAGCAAGACGTAGTATGATTATTATGTAGAATATTGTGCAAATGATCTTAAGCATTTTCCCTTTATAATTGGAGTATCAACAGAAAAGGAGACAGTACAGACCTCCATGAACTAGGTTAACTAGGAAGGGTAACTAGGTTAAATACATTGAATAAAGCCACCATATATACACTTTGTAGCTTGGGCATGATTAAACAAATGAAAAACCAGTTTAACATAGGAACTGTAACAAATTCTCAGAACAAAAAAAGAAAACTTAAAACCCTACAGACCATGAATACTGGAGTTCCAACTACTTGCCACAGTGCTTCATTCCTGGCTGCATTTAGCATTATTGAGGGTTTTTGTCATTTCATAGCTTATTTCTATATTGCTCTTTTGAAAGTTGCAAAAGTCTTAGGCCACCAGTTACATTTGGGTACAGTGGGGCAAAAAGTATTTAGTCAGCCACTGAGTGTGGCAAGTTCTCCTACTTAGAAAAGACTGAGAGAGGTCTGTCATTTTCATCATAGGTACACTTCAACTATGAGAGACAAAAATGAGAAAAAACATCCAGAAAATCACATTGTGGGATTTGTTAAGAATTTAATTGTAAACCATGGTGGAAATAAGTATTTGGTCACCCACAAACAAGCAAGATTTCTGGCTCTCGTAGACCTGTGACGTCTTCTTTAAGAAGCTCTTCTGTCCTCCACTCGTTACCTGTATTAATGTCACTGTTTGACTTTGTTATCTGTATAAAAGACACCTGTCCACAGCCTCAAACAGTCAGACTCCAGACTCAAAACCATGGCCAATTGGGAGGAATTGTAAGAAAATGGAAGACATACAAGACCATTGATAATCTCCCTCGATCTGGGGCCCCACGCAAGATGGTCATCCCCGTGGGGTCAAAATTATCATGAGAACGGTGAGCAAAAATCCCCAGAACTACACGGAGGGACCTCATGAATGAACCCTGCAGAGAGCTGGGACCAAAGTAACAAAGGCGATCAGTAACACACTATGCCGAGAGGGACCTCCATCAGTGAGAGCATTGAAGATGGAACGTGGCTGGGTCTTCTAGCATGACAATGATCCCAAACACACTGCTCAGGCAACGATGGAGTGACTTCGTAAAAAGCATTTCAAGGTCCTGGAGTGGCCTAGCCAGTCTCCAGACCTCAACACCATAGAAAATTTGTGGAGATAGTTGAAAGTCCGTGTTGCCCAGCGACAGCCCCAAAACATCACTGCTCTAGAGGAGATCTACATGGAGGAATGGGCCAAAATACCAGCTACAGTGTGTGCCAACCTGGTGAAGACTTACAGGAAACATTTGACCTCTGTCATTGCCAACAAAGGTTATGTAACAAAGTATTGAGTTGAACTTTTGTTATTGACCAAATACTTATTTTCCACCATAATTTACAATTAAATTCTTTAAAAATCCTACAATGTTTTTTTCTCATTTTGTCTCTCATAGTTGAAGTGTACCTATGATGAAAATTACAGACCTCTCTCATCTTTCTAAGTAGTAGAACTTGCACAATCAGTGGCTGACTAAATATTTTTTTACCCCACTGTATAACATATATAACCATATAACGTAATGTTGACAATTGTACCCCAGAATTTCAAACCCTGATTAGTCACTACATATATTATATATCACTCCAGACATAATTATATATGGTCATTATATCATTGCTAAAACAATGGTATATCTAATCTAATGGTGGCCTAAGACTTTTGCACGGCACTGTGCATACACACACACTGGTGGCTGGTGGATTGTAAAATAGGGAAAGCACACCTGTTCATATATGATCACTTCATTGTACTGACTAGCCATATCAGCGTAATTATTTTATCCCTCCAGTGGATCTGCAGTTAGTTGTGCCGTCTAATACATAACCCTAAAATAACATCTTTTTTTATTTTTTCTTTGCAAATTGTAAATATAAATGGATTGTAAGACTTACTTCCTCAAATGCACATGCTCCTGATTCCTGATTTAATGAGTGACAGCTTGTTACAGTGTTCCACCCCTTTGAGAGGTCGACCAATCATAATAAGAGCATCAAGGTGGGACAAATAAAGTGTCTATTAGCTCTGTGTTAGGGGCTTCAAGGTAGATTTTACATGCAGGCTGCATTCTTAGAGTTTTATGGACGAACAGTGTGACACTGCTATGAGACATTTTATTCGTTAAAATATTGAATTCCACCAAGACAAATATTTATTGATCCTGTTACCTTAAACTTTGTAACAGGCCTTCTAAGGCAACTTTGTCTTTTATATACATAATATTGATCCAAATTTGTTAAATTAAGCAGCAGGTTCTGTTTGACTTATGAATATAATTATTTTAATTCATTATTTATTACTGAGATACATCATGATCTGGAAAATAATCACCCTAAAAGTATAACCCTAAGTTAGACAGAGATATGCTGTAAAAGTGTAATTCCTACTGGAGGTGCTATATGTATCTGTCATATTCAGACCTATTTTTCAACTTTTCAGTCAAAACCAATATTAACACTATTTCTTCAACAGCCAGAGCACAGATCTGATGGTCATTTGTGTTATTATAGTTTGCATAAGACAGATTTATTAACAAATATGAGCAAGACAGAAATGAATGAGAAAGCAGAGACGAGGCTTTATTTTAGTCTCTTTCCACATGAGATGCTGGTGTTGCGGCGAGGCTTTATGACAGGCCGGTTTTCACAGGTCCACTCAAGCCCACCGAGCCCTGCCAAGTGCTAAGAGCCGTCAGCAAGTGTGACCTTTTAATACGACCCAAAGACCACTGCAAACAGGGTCACCCCAGACCTGAGAGAGGAGAAAGACAGAATGAATTAAAAGAAAGGAAGGAAAGTAGAAAAAAAAATAGAAAGAGCAAAAAGAGGAGGAAGAAAAGAAAAACGAATGAAGGGAAAAATGATACCTCTAGTTTAATGTTTAGTAAAATGCACAGAAAAAAAGATTTTGATAAATTATATATGAATATTTATATGACTCTGGGTCAGAATTTGGGGGAAGTAAATCTTAATCGTATCCTTAAGTTGGATATTTCTTTAATATACAAGTATAATGTCCACGATTAATTTTATTTTTTATTATAATTATAATTATTAGCTGCTTAAACCCAGTAAGGGTCATTGTGTGGTGTTAGGACTAACCCAGCAGCACAGGGCACAAGAGAGGAAGCAATGTTTTAGACAGGGTGCCAATCCATCACAGGACAAACACACATACATTAACTCACACTGGGGAGACTTATAGACACCAGTTGACCTAACGTGTTTTTGGAATGTGGGAAGAAACTGAAGTGCCTAGAGAAAAAAGCCACACTGACATGGAGAGAACATGCAAACTCCACACAGGCAGGTTGGGGCTGCAAATCGAAACCAGTGATCTCTGGAGTTGAGATGTGACAGTATTATTATTATTATTATTATTATTATTATTAATAATAAATAGTAGTAATAATAATAATAATAATAATAATAATATCAATCAACAGTAGTAGTGCATAATAATAATAATAATAATAATAATAATAATAATAATAATATAAACAGTAGTAGTGCTGCATAATAATAATAATAATAATAACTAATAATAATAATAAATAAACAGTAGTAGTGCATAATAATAATAATAATAATATAATAATAATAATAATAATAATAATAAACAGTGGTAGTGCATAATAATAATAATAATAATAATAATAATAAACGTAGTAGTGCATAAATAATAATAATAATAATAATAATAATAATAATAACTAATTATAAAATAATAATAAACAGTGGTAGTGCCATAATAATAATAAAATAATAATAATAATAAACAGTAGTAGTGCATAATAATAATAATAATAATAATAATAATATAATAATAATAATAATATAAACAGTAGTAGTGAATAATAATAATAATAATAATAATAATAATAATAATAATAAACAGTAGTAGTGGCATAATAATAATAATAATAAATAATAATTATTATTATTATTATTATAATAATAAACAGTAGTAGTGCATAAATAATAATAAAATAATAATAATAATAATAATAATAAATAAACAGTAGTAGTGTATTATTAATAATAATAATAATAATAATAATAATAATAATAATAATAATAAACAGTAGTAGTGCATAATAATAATAATAAAACAGTAGTAGTGCATAATAATAATGAATAATAATAATAATAATAATAATAATAATAATAATAAACAGTAGTAGTGTATTAATAATAATAATAATAATAATAATAATATTAATAATAATAATAATAATAATATAACAACAACACAACAACAACAATAATAATAATAATAATAAAAATATATAGTTAACATACCCTATACACAACTATTGATGAGGAAGGCAAATAATTTGACCATAATTATGTGCATTTTTTATCAAAGATTAGTCTTTAAGGTTTTGAAGCCCTTTTTTCGCTTTTGTTTCGTGAAGATTATTAAAAATATTGTCTAGCATTGTAATGCTCCTATATTTTTAACAGAGCACTGATTCAGTTAGGACGATGTGTAAACAAAGATATTACAACCAAAAAATAAATATACTGAACAGCAAATTCTATTACATTAGTATAATCTGTAGTTCATTAGTCACCTGTCTCAGTCACATTGGGTCGTGAGGATCCTGTGGAAGCAAAGAGGTTAAAGCGGGCTGACTGTGAACCCTGTTATATGTGTGCATGTGCAGTGTGTGTGTCTGTCTGTGTGTGTTTACAAAGAAACCACTATGAATGAGAAGTTACTGGTAGGGGGTTGTCACATTTTTTCTTCTTTCCTCCTTCTTGTAAGCGCTTGCTGTGATCACCTCGCTCCTTCTCCATCTTGCGCTGGCTCTTCCTCTCTTTCCGCTCTGTAGTGCATAAACAGTGTTATCGGCTGACTTCTCTCCCCGAGCAAAAAGCCAGGGTCTGAGTCCTTATAGCAGTGCTTACCAGTTTATGGAAGAAGAGAAACCTTCATCTGCATGAGTCATCATTATGCAGGATCAACCCACAGTACACACACTGACTGATGCATTGTTTTATATTAACACTGTCTGTTTGTACTTAGTGAAATATGTTGAATGCTGCACCCCAAGTCAGCAGAGTTTTTATGATCGGATTTTGAAGGACGTGTAGACTCACTCACTCTGCAGGCAGAGGAACATTCTGGGTCCATCAGAGTGTTCGGTATACGCACCCCCAGACTTTAATGTCGCAGTCCTCACATAGTGCGTAGTACCACATAGCCACTGGATCATCTGACTTATTTACTAAAGTAGAACCATGATATTCTCTTCCTATTCTTCTGATTTCCTTCTCTTAAAGAGAACATGATATGCCAAGTAATTTCTTTTACTGCATTATGAGGTGGTACCAGAAACAGTTTGGCTACAGCTTTGGAACTGGATGTTAATTTAAGACTTACTGTGAGCGCACATCAAAACATACTTTGTGCGGTGCCTTCTCACGGCATGTGTGTGTCTGTGTGTTTGCATGCACACTCTAGTAAAAGAGTTCAACTGGAAATGTTCTAGTGTCCATGTACATGGCAAATTTAAGATGTAAAACCTGTATATTTTTAGCAATAATATTAATTAAATAAGAATATGAAAACATTTAGTATAGTACTGTACTGTACAATACATTAATTCTTGACTTTGTATCACTCATAACACAAATAACAAACGAAAGGAACATTTGTTTTCTGCAGCCAAGAGTGCAATTCTCTTTTCTTCCAGCAGGTGCCACAAAATTGCCCTTGTACTAGTTTTCTGTCTGTGATGTTTTTTAGATGTACATAAGACAGATTTTTCCTTTTGTAATTCTTACGACCACGGACATTAAACGTCTTGTACCTGCATTTTATGATGTAATAATATTTAGATCATGGATATGTATACTTTTCTAAATATGTAGATAAATATAAGGACAGTATGTGAATAGAAAAATGGCTTGTCAATGTGATTTCATTAAAACTGTACCTCACAGTATTGTCATTTAAAAGAACAGCGAGCTAATTCGAATAAATAAACACGACCACAAATAAAAATGAAGCATTTAGACTCATAAGCTTCATTTTCTATGAATCAGTTATTTTCCCAGAAAATGGCTGACGCATAAACATAAATAATGGAGCTTTTACCAGCTGCTTAGTCAATAAAACTGTTTAATTACTTGCAACAAATTTGATTTCAAAAGTACCAGAGCTGTCATCTTGCCACTGCATAAAACTTGTGGCGATGCTATTAAAGAGTAATTTGATTAGTGACTCATATAGTCATGCTTCCTTTTAACAAATTCCCTACAAGTAAATACATTATTATCCTCCATATTATAATCATTATAGATTTTTAATGATAGAATTATTGTTAAAGTGCTCACACTGATATTTCTTGGCTGAGTTAACTGAAATGGGTTTGAGGCAAATGTGCATCTTAGTTTATACCTTAAAACCCCTTTTTATTTTTATTTATTTGCATTTTATTGTCACATGGTTCAAAATGACACAATGAATATGAATATTTTGGTCAATTGTTGCGAGTCAGCTCGGCCCCATTGGTATCTGATATGTATGCAGGACGAATAAATTCTTCAGTATATATAGCACTCTTAGTCCACATCTAGCATCGATGACATCAGAAGAGCACGGAAGGAGCTCAGGTGGCTGTATGATTCTGTTTAACATAAGTGGCTCGTGTCCATGCAAACACACTCACAACACACACACGCGTGCTTATGTTCTGTCCAGGTCAGGAGGCAGGTGTGGCTTAAAATGCTGATGAGTGAAAGCCCCCAGAAAACCGCAAGTGCCTTTCAAACTTGTGCTCGTCGTCCCCATTCAACCTGCCGAGATTGCCTGTCACTCCTGACACCACTTGTCAGAAGTTCTACTTCACTGCTCATGGGCAACATAGGGGGTCAAAAGAGCAAGTACAATGGGCCAAAGCATCCTGCATTTTTTCTGAACCCCTCCCTCCTCTCATCTTGTGAGCGGCAGACGCTGAACTCTGAAATGACAGGAGAGAGTGTGCTAAAATAGCTGGCAGAGAAGCAGATGCTGCACGGCCAGTGGATGGGTAGATGAGTAGAGAGAAAGGCTCTCTCTCTGGCTCTCTCTCTTTTCTTCTGAGTGTGTCAGAAACCCTGGATCACATACTGACAATCGGAGAAGCAAAAGGCTAGGAGACAACTTAAAGCAACCATGTCCTCTGCACTGAGAATCCTGTGTGTGTGTGTGTGTGTGTGTGTGGGGAAAGAGATTGTCTGCTTCCATACCGTATGTAACCTATTATTGCTATTTCTGTATTCTTATAATTTATGTATTAAACACCTGTTAGACCTCAAGTGCTTTCCATATATTTTCACCATAAGTGTGAACCTGTGAGCTCACAACACCTGCAAAAGTAACTTATTCCAATCACTAACATTACATTTGAGGTACTGTATGTGAGGTATAGGTGAGCTCTGATTCTGCTTATCATAAGAAAGATGTGTCTATCAGAAGGTCCAGTGTACAAATCCCACCTCTGCCAAGCTGCCACTGTTGGGTCCATTTCAGAGGAACTTCAGCCCTAGTTTATCACAGTAATGTCTGTGATTGAAACTGTATGTCCTCAGAGATACAACTCTTGCATCTGGATGGTAAGATGATTCCCACAAGACGAGCGAGTTTCAAGTGGGTTGCGAACACAGATATTTGTGTCACATGTAACTGATCATTTTTTCCTGAAAACTAAAAATAAATATCAATATTAATCATTGAATGGAGGTCAAAAGTCTTGAGAGCACCAGTGACAATGCTCGTCTTGCAGGATAATGACCCAAAACACACATCAAAGGAGGGATGAGTGTTGGGAAATGTAGTGAGGAAAAGTCGTGGTCACGGTCAAGTTTAAAGGTAGGCTATGCTATGATATATACAGTATGTATTAAACTCCTTGGATTATAATAAATGCAACTTACAATGGATTTGTCGGAACGTATCCCCATCATAAGTCAGGGACTACATGTATATTCAAACATCTGATGACACTGCATCACGTTGGACTGTACAGTGTTCACTGGTAGTGCAATGTATTTTATATAATGAGCTTCTAATTGAGGACATTTCATTCTAAATAGCAAGTCTTATCAAAGAGTCACTCTGAGCTCAGCACTACTGAGTAACACTAATGAGTGATGTCTCGGAACATCAAACCAATTTAAATATTAGTCAAAGACAACACAAGTAAATACAAAATGCAGTTTTTAAATTAAGGTGTTTATTATTAAGAAAGAAAAAAATCCAAACCTACATGGCCCTGTGTTAAAAGTGATTGCCCCCCCTTGTTAAAACATAACTATAGTTTATCACACCTGAGTTCACTGTCTCTAGCCACACGCAGGCCTGATTATTGAAACACCTGTTCTCAATCAGGACATCACTTAAATAGGACCTGCCTGACATAGTGAAGTACACCAAAGGATCCTTAAAAGCTACACATCATGCCGAGATCCAAAGACATTCAGGAACAATTGAGAAAGAAAGTAACTGAGATCTATCAGTCTGGAAAAGGTTAGAAAGTCATTTCTAAAGCTTTGGGACTCAGCAAACCACAGTGAGAGCCATTATCCACAGACATGGAACAGTGGTGAACCTTCCCAGGAGTGGCCGGCCGAGCAAAATTACTCCAAGAGCGCAGCCATGACTCATCCAAGAGGTCACAAAAGACCCCACAACAACATCCAAAGAACTGCAGGCCTCACTTGCCTCAGTTAAGGTCAGTGTTCATGCCTCCACCATAAGAAAGAGACTGGGCAAAAATGGCCTGCATGGCAGAGTTCCAAGACGAAAACCACTGCTGAGCAAAAAGAACATTAAAGCTCGTCTCAATTTTTCCAGAACACATCTTATGATTCCCAAGAATTTTGGGAAACATTCTGTGGACTGACTTTGTGAAGGTGGGGTGTGTCCCATTACATCTTGTGTAAAAAGTAACACAACAACAGCATTTATTCAGAAAAAAGACATTATAGCAACACAGTACAATATGGTGGTGGGTAGTGTGATGCTGGGGCCTGTTTTTGCTGCTTCAGAACCTGGAAGACTTTGCTGTGATAATGGAACGATGAGTTCCTTTCTCTGTCTACCAAAACATCCTGAAGGAGAATGTCCGGCCATCTGTTCATGACTCAATCCTGACACAAACTTGGGTTCTGCAGCAGGAATGATCCAAAACAACACCAAGCAAGTCCACCTCTGACTGGCTGATGAAAAACAAAATGAAGACTTTTGGAGTGGCCTAGTCCACGTCCTGGCCCTGAATCCTTGAGATGCTGTTGGCATGAACCTTAAAAAGGCTGTTCATGCTTCGAAACCATCCATGGTGGCTGAAAAGTACAACATTCATCACAGATGAATCGGCCAAAATTTTTTCCACAAACTCTGTAAAGACTCATAGCAATTATCGCAACCCTTGGTTTGTAGTTGGTTGCGGCTAAGGGTGGCCCAACCACTTATTAGGTTTTAGGGGTCCAATCACTTTTCACACAGGGGCCATGTAGGTTTGGATTTTTTTCTCCCTTATAATAAACACCATTAAACAACTGCATTGTGTGTTTTACTTGTGTTGTCCTTTTGACTAATATTTAAATTGGTTTTTGATGTTCCGAAAACTTAGTGCGACAAACATGCAAAACTTAAGAAATCAGGAAGGGGGCAAACACTTTGTTCACACCACTGTATATGTCTAGGTGAACTGGTTTACAAATCTTTTTTAAATTATTCAGTGTGTTAAAACAGATACAGTAATGCAGTCCAACTTGTTCATCTCTGAGGTCCTGGCCCATGTGTTTGCTTGATGAAATTGTTTCTTTCTCTCTGCTTCCGGCTCTCCAAAGATTGATTGTCTTGCACTTTTCCTTCACCTCCTTGCTTATGTTGATAAAGTCCCACCCTCGGCAGCTGACCCATGATCCCGACAGATTGACACCTTTGTTCTATTCATGAGCTTCAATTAGATTTGATTGCACTGCAAGTCTGCAAACAAGACCTGGATAGAGGAGACGCTCCTTTATCAGATGCCTTCTAGAGTAGAGGACCTAAATATGACAAGAAGAGTCGATGGAGCTCCGCTATACACGTACACCAGATTAATTAACCCGCAGACAGGAGGGAGGAAGAGAGGATGGCAAAAGAAGAAAGATGACTTGCATCAGCCTTCCAGCTGCTGCGCCCTTAATTTGCTTCCCAGGGACGCTGATGGTGTCAGACACAAACAACAACAGACTGGAAGCATTTTTAAGTATGGGATGAGCTCACAAAATCAGGTGTAAGTTAATTGTGCTTGCGTGTGTAGATAGATATATATATATATATATATATATATATATATGTATGTCTGTGTTTGTGTGTGTTTAGTTGCTGAGTTGCTGTGGTTCCTAAACTCTACCACTCACTGTTGATATTGGAATGTCTAAGAGGGAAGAAGTTTTGGTTCGATCCCAGACCAGAATGCTTCCTTTGTGGAGTTTGCATGTTCTCCCCATGTGTTAATGTTGATGCATCAAGTCAGTGAGTCACTCTAAAATAATTATGTTCCTGTCATGAATCACCATTATTGCTAATCTGATTCTAAATAAATCAACAAACAAAACAAATGCATGTCATCTTTCAGTATCACATCTGACCAATGGATTTGGAGCTGCAGGGCAGTGACACAGGCTTCCTCGGTATTGTGCTAAACTGTCAAATGCTGAAATGTTTTCAGACATTTCAAGAAATATATTCTTTCATGCACTTCAAAAAAACATTTAATTAACAGAAAATAATATTGAAGCAATCTGTAAGTCCATAAATGTGTTTTATGATAGAGATAACTGGGCTTTGAAGAGGATGATTGTCTCAACATGGAAAGAAACCATATTCACCAGCACCTCTTCTTTACTGGATTTAGATATTTTATGATGAAACCTATGAAGACACATGTAAGGTTGATAAATTATAGAAATAAACTATATTAATTGTATGTTCTACAATATGCTCTTTTTATTCGACTGCCCATGTGAATCATTAGCTTGGCAGTGAGTCATGTCAGTTTGGACCAGGTGACTAGGGTTATCCTTTTGCTCATGTCCACTCTCGAAGAGAGAGAGAGAGAGAGAGGAACCTCTCTCTCTCTCTCTCCTCTCGTCTCGCTCTCATCTCTCTCTCGCTCTCTCTTCCCTCGCGAGAGATATAGAGAGTAACATTCACCACTGTCCCCAACTTGATTGTTCCTGTCATCATCCCTAGTCTCTCCGTCTCGAGTACTGCAACATCAGATATATTTCTAATTCTGAATTTCCTGCACCTATAATATCTGAGAGAGTGTGAGAGAGAGAAAACTAAGAGAGGAACATGAATGAGATAAGAACGAAGCTCAGTGGTGTCTGTCACCTTTAGCTTAGGGTTCAGCTCCTTGAAAGCAAAAAGAATTTGTTAATCATTTACAGCCAAAAAAACAGCAGGATCAAGAGAGAGATAAACAGGACATGAAAACGTGAGAGACCAATGCACTTTTATGTTACCTGTCCTCCTTTTATTGAGGCATAATAGTCAGTATGGTCTCATAATTACAAATTCACTAAAGCCTATGCAGCATCAAACAAATATGTAACATGTTTAATGTCTCTACAGTGACTGTATCATATTATATGACATTTAGCTCAAATTTCTTCCAAATAAAGCTATTGTGGGTTAAAGATCATGATCAAGAACCAAACAGTGGCAGCTTGGCAGAGGTATGGTTTGAACCCTGGACCTTCCTGTCCGTAGTCCTTAATTCCTGAGCCACAGCCTTCAAATGTTTCCTTTCCTTTCACATTTTTCCTTGACATGTATCTTCAATAGCAGTCATGTTAGCTTAAACACTGAAATCACTGCTTATGATCTGCAGTTTTAACCAGTCATTAGAGACACTGGTGACATTAGTGTTACTAAAGGATAATGAGACCCTGTCAAAATTACAACTATGTTTATTTATTTGTCCTCCCTGTGGAGTTAGCTAACGTCTAGCCTGCTAGCTAAATGTTATTTTATGCTATCTATACCAGGTTCATATTTGCATCACTTTGATTTTGCAAACTTTTTGCATTGTGCTGACCCAGTAGCTAAACTTTCTGCTTCAAATATTTAGGTTTATTTGACTGTAGAGGAAAGTCAATGATGGTCAGCAATCCTTGATCAGACTTGTAGTCCTTAATGTATACAGTACAGTGCAAAAGTTTTAGACCACCATTAACAAAGCACATCGCTTTAGCTTATTCAAATCTTCAGCATTCTAGAAATCTGGTTCACAGTAAGTCAAAGTCCAGTGTTCAATGCTACGACTCTCACTCAGTGGAATAGCTGACATTTGGAATACGTAAGTGCCATGCTAGAGGCCTAATAAAGACATTCCTGGCTCAGGAAGTAGACCGAGACTTGTGTTGTCCCTGTGCACATCAGTGGCCAGTGTTAATGAAACAGAGATTTGTGGGACACTTAAAGCCAGGTCGTGAATGAGAGAGGGAATGAAGTGGCCTTGTTGAATTAAAGTCCTGCCCATGTCAGCAGTACAATAACTTTACAAATCCCTCGAGCCAGCGCCTCGCAGTTATTGCTCTGCTTAACTTTCCCCGCTAACTCACACCTTGATTACTCTTCAGGGATGCTAATCGTGTGACGCACATGCCAGTACTGCTTAACCTCTTGCTCTGGAGTGCTAGCACAGATAGGAAATTAGCGGCACTCCCCGCAGAGTTTTGGGTGCAAAAACTGTGATGCCCCCCCCCTTCCCCGAAAAGCCGCTCTCCAAATCCATGTTTAGTGCCTGCTGGAGATAAGCACTAAGCACACACGTGCACCATAATTGACTCATATCCCTCCTTCGTTTAAAGATATTGAAGTGGAGGAGGTGAAGGGAGGGGCGATGTGCAGTGCAATTACGTCTTTTGTTTCCAAGCGAAATGGTATCCCAGCACAGCATGGACTCACAAGTTTGAACTCTTCGTCACAAGAGACAAAAGTGGGCCAGTTGCTGGCAGCACACTAACTCCGGCCATCTGAGAGAATTCTTTAATAAGGTTTCAGTATGTGTGTGGTTGTGTGTGTGTGTGTGTGTGGTGTGTTGTTGGTTTGTGGTGTTGTGTATATATAAGTAAACCCAAATGCAGTTTTTAAATGAATGGTGTTTATATTAGGGACAAAAATCCAACCCTCCATGGCTCTGTTGTGAAAAGCCCCCCTCTTAAAACATAACTATGGTTTTTTTATGACTTTGAGTCCTCCACAATCAAGGACATCACTTAAATAGGACCCTGCCTGACAAAAGTGAAGTACACCAAAAGATCCTGAACCCTCATCATGGCCCGAGATCCAAAGAAATTCAGGACAATTGAGAAAGAAAAGTACTGAGAATCTATCAGTCCGTGGAAAGGTGTATAAAGACACTCTCAAGCTGTGGGACCCAGCGACCACAGTGAGAGCCATTGTCCACAAATGGGTCAAGACATGGAACAGTTGGGTAGGAACCTTCCCCAGTAGTGGCCGCGACGAAAAATAACCCCAAGAGCCGCGACGACTCATCCAAGAGGTCCACAAAGGCCCCCACAACAACAATCCAAAAGAACTGCAGGTCTCACTTGCCCAGTAAGGTCATGTTCCAGGGCTCCACCATAAAAAGAAAGAGAACGGGCAAAAATGACACCCTGCATGGCAGAGTTCCAAAATGAAAAATCGCTGCTGAGCACAAAGAACATTAAAGCTCTTCTCAGTTTTTCCAGAACACATCTTGATTATCACGACTTTGGAAAACATGTCTGTGGAACTTGCCGAGACCAAAGTAGAACTCTTTGGAGGTGGTGTGTCCCATTACATTCTGGGTGTAAGTAACACAGGCAGATTTCAGAAAAAGCACATTAATAAGGCAACAGTAAAAATATGTGGTGGTGGTGTATGCTCTGGGCCCTGTTTTGCTGCTTTCAACCTGGAAGACTTGCTGTTATAATGGAACTATGGAAATTCTTTCTGTCCCTACCAAAACATCCTGAAGGAAATGTTCCGGCCATCTGTTCGTGCCCTCAAGCTGAAAACGAACTTGGTGTTCTTTCTGCCAGCGGACAATGAGGCAAAACACACCAACCAATTCCACCTCTGACTACCTGAAGAAGACCCAAAAATGTAAGACTTTTGGAGTGGGCCTAGTCAAAATCCTGACCTGAATCCTATTGAGATGCTGTGGCAATGACCTTAAAAAAAGCCATTCTGCTCGAAAACCTTCCAGTGTGGGCTGAACTACACAATTCTGCAAAGATGAGTGGCCAAAATTCCTCCACAACCCTGTAAAAGAAAAGACAGACTCATTTCAAGTTAGCGGCAAACGCTTTGGTTGCAGTTGTTGTTGCTGAAGGGTTGGCCCAACCAGTTATATATTAGTTTCCCGACGTCGTACATGATGGCTCCCCCAGATCATCCACACCAGCATTGGGGCAGTGTGTTTGCTCCAACACAATGTTGTAAAATGGACTTAAAGTGCCACGCACCCACGAGGCCTCCATATTCTAAACTGAACCTGGATTCTCAATAAAGATGATACGTACCCAGTCCATACGGCCAGTTTTCTTGTTCTCAACACCACGGAAATGAGGTGACGCTGGTTGTCTGTAAATGGCATGACGCGCAATGGGTGCTTGTGAAAACAAATTTTATTGAGAACTAGTAAAACAATTCCAGAAAATACGGAAGTTTGTAAAAACAGTATTAAAAAAACTGAAAAGAAAATCAAAAAACAGCTTCTGTAGCGTCAGAGGCAAGTATCTAAGTGTGACCTCCCCTTAAAACACTTGAGCAGTAGCACATCTGTCATCATTCAGCGGGGTTCCTTTGTATTTTTGGAAGGAGACCAAAAGGGTGAAAAAGCTACACAACCTGAAAAAAAGTGGAAAAGAGTATTCTGGGCGAGACCACATCCAAAATTTTGAACCTTTTTTGGGTCCACTTGTCGACAGTATGTTATATATGGTTATATATCATTGCTTAAACACATCAAATCTAAATGGTGGCCCTAAAGACTTTTGTACAGCACTGTATTTTTAAGATCCCTCAACATACCATCCATTCCAACTTAGGGACACAACAGTCTTTTTGGATACATATTAACCAGGCTGGCTCAGTGGGTTAAGGCTCTAGGCTCCCTATTTCACAAGGTTTGTGTGTTTCAAATCCCAGCTCTGCTTAAGCAACAATGTTTCTGTCTATCAGCAAGGCTCCCACATCGTCCAATGTGAGCCCACTCTGGATTAAGCCATAATCCTAACCACTACATGTAACTAAATAGCTGCAAAGAGCAGTAATCAGTACTTTCAGACCTGTCTTGGACCCCAAAATAATCACCGCCCCTGGTATGTTCTATACCAACGATGTTGAATATGCCTGAGTCACCGAGATTCAACTCCTCAAATTTCAATTGCGAGAAAGGACGTTATCCACTTGTCACCTTATTTACATTTCCCTGAAGTTGCTTTTTTTCAGATCTGGCTTGTTTAGAAATAGATGTCACAACCCATATTAACTGGTATGTTTAGAAACCCTGAATTTTAATGACTCCGGAGGATCTTTAAACGAGCCGTGTGGTCACAGCCATACATGGCTCATGCCTGATCTTTAGATATACATGTCCATTTACTCTGATAACCCGCTGTATCAGTCCAATCAACGCTATCAAGCGGCTGTAATTGAACATGTGTGCTGACATTCACACTGTTTGTCTTTGATCCATTTTTAATATCACACTCTGTCTGGCTCCAAACCCTCTTTTCTGGTTCAGAATCGTCATATGGTTCTGAATTTTTAGCAGCTCTCCTATAGATAGTAATTCCGTTCAGTGTGTGCTGAATAAACGTATGTCCAATGAAATACAACTGAGAGAAAACCTTGCTGTACTTCCCTGTTTCTTATCCTGTTTCTCACTTTAATGTTGTCAGTGTAGCCCTGGCCTTTGAGATTAAATCCAAAATATCAGCATTCAAAACAAATCCATGGCCAAATTTATCTTTATGGCAAGTTATTAAAGCTTAAAGTTAGAGGCAGTGTTAGACTGCAAGGACTGTGGTGGAGCAGAAGTTCAGGCACTGGACTGTGCAGAAGAAGTTCCAGGGCTCAAGCCCAAGCTCTGCCAAACTACCACTACTGGATCCATGAGCCAAGCCCTTAACCCACAATTTCTTGGACCATACACTGGAAGGTTGTATGAGCTGGAAGTCGCTCTGGATCTACCAAATGATTAAATGTAAAAGTTAGCACTCACACCATTTTAGCATTTCATTCATATTAAACCAGACTCAAGAATTCATTTTTGTTTTGCATATAATCCATTCACAATTCAAAAGTTTGGTGTGTTCTCCACGCCCATGTGACTTTCTTCAACAACATGGCAGTAAATGGGAATGCCACCCTAAATTACCAAGCGTTTTCTCCACACAGCTCCAGAAACCCAAGTTCGAGTCCCAGCTCAGCCACTATGTGTGCAGTTTTGTATGTTCTCCGTGTCTGCACAGGTTTCCTCTGGCGTTCCAAGCACATACGTTAGGTCAGTTGGTGTCTCTCTAGTGTCTCAATGTGAGTGAGTGTGTTTATGTATGTGCATGTGCCCTATGATGGATTGTCTAGAATTGGTTCCAGTCTTGCTCCCTGTGCCGCCTGTTAGCCCCCAACCCCTTCACCTTGCTACCACCCTGCAATGGATTAAGAACTTTTGGATGAGTAAGTGTGCAATGGCTCACAGCGGATTGGCATGCAGTGTTTTCACATACATGCACTATATAGCCAAAGGTTTGCTCTCTTCTGAAACTTTGATTTAGGAGGACAGAAAGTTGACACTGACTTCCTGGAGGTGGAAACCAATAAAAGTGTTGTATAGAGTCACTGAAGGGTTCAGTACAAGCTGCGGTACTGCCACTGTTTGTCAATGGAGATTTGATACATGTATGCTTCAAATTATGAACCTGTTAGCAGTGAGTGTGCAGAGGAATGGTCTTGATGAAGAATGGTCCTTTTGGAAGGGTAGCAGTCAAGAAACCGCACTTTCAGAAAGGGAACAGGGTGAAAAAGCTAAGCTAAGAAGCTCACAAAGATTGGAATGGTGATCAATTGGAAAAAAATAAGAAATAAATGAAAAGAGTATTATGGGTGACAAATCCAAGTTTTATATTTTTGGGTCCAATTGTCAACAGTATGTTATATATGGTCATCATACCATTGCTGAAACAATAAATTTAATGGTGGCCTAAGACTTTTGCACAGTACTATTTTTTTAATACAGTGTATTTTTGTAGTCTATAAAACACATCAAAGATTCACTCACACCAATTCATATGTGAATATCTGATCTAATGGTGGCCGAAGAGTTTTGCATAGTTTCCGGTTCTCCTCATTTTATGATGCCCCAGCTTATGATATTTCAACTTTGCGATCTGAATCCGATAATACACAAAAATACACGTTCAGCAGAAACAGTACTCTGAATGTTGAATTTTCCCTTTGTAAGAGATATACAGTATAATATTCTCTTCTACTCTCCCACTAGGAAATAGGAAAAGCCAAAGTTGCGACAGTAATAGTATTTGTTTTTCGCTTTCAATACGTTATTCAATAAATTACATGAGATATTTAACTCTTTACTATAAAATCAAAAGCTTTATGTTAATGATTTTGCCAAACTGGACTTTAGTGCAAGTGTTTTAAGCAGGTTTATGTTTATGCTACACTGCCGGGACGTATCCTCATCATAAGTCTGGGACTACCTGCACTGTGCTTTAATAGAAGTTTGAGAAGTATGTTTTGGATGAAGCATAAACCAGGCTTCTCATTTAGCCTGTCAGTACTGATCAAATTTTTGGTATGGACTAATACTCAGGGCTCTGATATTGGATACAGAAAAACCTCTAGTGAAAAAACATTCGGAATAATTTCACACATTGCCGGAGTCCTGGAGTCACAAAAGTAACACTCATTGCCCTGCAAACTACCCCACGGGGGAGTGAGGAGCGTTCATTAACCAAACAGTGAAAACAGTGCCCCCGACATCTCTCCAAATAATGCCAAATGTTGAAAAATGATTTCTGACAGCCCAATAAAACTTTTATGAAGTGGCCAGGACAGTTAGACACCCATCCACTGAGCTAAACAAGAAGAAATAAAGTGAAACAGGGAAATGCAATATTTACTCAGGACAAATATGCATCACCAAGTTTGTACAGAACGTTCCTCTGGAGGCGTAAAACATGTTCTTTAGTCTTGGTTTTAAGAAAAAGGTGCTTTATCCAGTGACATGCGTGGTGGAGCATACAGTATAATTCCCCCGTCTCTCTCAGAACCTGGAGATATATTCACCATGTCGCTCACAAGCATGACTTGTTCCAGAATAAAGTGCTAGGCTCTGCAGTGGTTTGGGGAATATAAACAGCATTCTTTACTCCAAAATCAGTATCTAGACTGCAGTACACGAGCAGCTGCTCTGGACTCGGGTGCCTCTTTAGAATGATCAGTTGCTTCATCACGACTTAGGTTTTGGTTTTTTGTTTAGTTGTTTATATTAATACCAGTCAGACACACTGGTCCAATTTAGAGCAACCAGTTAACCTAATGCATGTCTATGGGATATGGGAGGAAACCAGAGTACCCGGAGTAAACCCACACGGACACGGGGAGGACAAAACCATTTGTCCACACATGTATAGTCCAAGGTTGCGATCGAACCAGGGATCTCTGGAGCGCTGAAGTGGCCACGGTTACTGCTTGCACCACCATGCTGCCCCACCATTTCATTTCACAAATCATGCACAAGTTCAAAGAGGAATCAGTCATGTGCCTGAACTGTGCATCGCTGGGGCTGAGACAGAGCAAGACAAAGCAAGACAGCGAGAAGCTATCAATTACCAATAAGATATCAATAGAAAAGCTCAAATTGAGCAAGAATGGTGCAACAGTGGCAAGAAAACAAACATAAAAGGCAGCCTAGGTGATATATGTAAGAATTAAACTAAGCTATCTAATATTTTTTTTATTAATAGTTTAAGTTCAGTGCTATAGGTAACTGCTTATTAGTATCTTCAGGTGTATATTGTAAACCTGTGGTAGCCTAGCGGTCAAGGTACTGGACTATGGACCAAAAGGTCCAGGGTTCAAATCCCACCTCTGCCAAGCTGCCACTGTTGGGTCCTTGAGCAAGGCCCTTAACCCACAATTGCTTGGACTGTAAGACTGTACCAAGTGTAAGTCGCTCTGGATAAGGGTGTCTGCTAAATGCTGTAAATGTAAAATGTAAACCAGTATCGGGTTAGCCTAAGGTGTGACTTGTGGGCAGGGCTTGTGTGGGTGTGTGTGTGTATATAGCCAGGGTGACTCCTAGAAAGGTTTTGTTGGCCTAGCATGCCCAGTCAAACAGAGCCTGAATGAAGACCTCTGATGTGATCTGAACATAACAGCTTGAGTGGAGCCAGAGTTCAAGGGCATCAACTGGTACCGGGACAAGAACAGAGAGAAATAAGAGAAAGTTTGGATGTAAGTTTTTTGGGTGTCCTCAAACTTTTGTCTATGTATTGTATGAAGGTTGGACATCCATTCTAACTTCTCTGCCTCTTTAATATCTAGATATGAAGTACGTTTTGCTGAACGGGTCCCAATTTTAGACTTATTAAACATACAAGGACGTTAGATCCTTGTTAGACCACCAGCAGTGATGGATTGGATTACATATTGTGAATGTAAATGGAGATTTATATATATATAGATATATATATACACAGACCTCAGTCAGAATCTATATATAGATAGTATATATAGCTATTGTTACAAAAAAAGTCTCATTGGTTACATGTAGAAATATCAGTACTTGGTTCATATTAGTAAAAAGCCAAAAGCTTGTATTAGATATGTATATATGTATAAAGTCTGTATGTATGGGTAAAGACTGTGGTAGCCTAGCGGGTAAGGTACTGGACTATGGAGGAGAAGGTCCAGGGTTCAAATCCCTTGAGCAAGGCCCTTAACCCACAATTGCTTTGATTGTAAATCTGATAAATTATGTAAATGTCAATTTAAATATATGTATCTTCATATATATACACATATGAAGATATGTATTATGGTAAGTTATTCTGATCCATAAACTAAATTAAATATCAGATGTCACTCTTCAGATCAGGATCCCTTGAAATGTTTATGTATCTGCTAAGTTTTAATGGAAAACCTTTGCACTGATGAGCAGTGTCCTCCCAAAACAAGTCAAGAGAAGTTCATTACCAAAGCATCATGTTTTCAATACCACTTTAATGAGATCTGCTAAAATGCGATGGACAGGGTGAAATATGGGTAAAATCAGAAACAAAACAAACATCACAGTCCAGTGGGTGTAACAAAGAAGCTAATCACTGACATGCCCAGACATATTTTACATTATTAACAGACGTTCGATACACTCGGATCCGTTCACCCGGCTCTTTTGTATCCGTCTCCTCTACAAGCTCGCGCTGTGCCTGACTCGAGTGCCAACAAAAGTGCTCAAAATCAGCCGTTCCTTCCATGAACTTTAATTACTCTTTGAAAATGCCAGTCCTGTCGTATAATAGATTCCAATTGTTTCATTGTTATCTAGCGTGCGAATGAAATCTACAGTATGAGAGAACATTCCTGGGATTAATCACTCTTGAAATTCTAATACGTTCTTGAAATGTGGAGGGAAAAAAAGAAGCTGTTGTTGTGATGTGATGGAAGCTCTTAGCTTTTTTTCCTCCCCTCTCGCACCGTTTCATTATTATGCATATTCAGGTAGAAAGTTAATTAACCCAAAGCTTAAGCTAATTATGATAGCAGAATGCTATCAACCAAACACTTTCAGTCAGACAGCTGTCCGGAATTTCATTTGCTAATCATTTGTCTTTTGGCTGAGCATATGGTACGTTTTCATGCTATCAGAGGAACAACAAACAGCTGAAAATCATTAACTAAAGACAATGTGCATAAAATCAGGGGCAGTTTTAGCCAGACAAAAAGGCTGATCCTTAGCCCATAAAAAAAAAAAAAGATCATTGTTTTTGGTCGGCACCACTTAGAAATTTAAGCTGATAGCGGTGTGAACGTGTGACTGGAATCCAAATACGCCAATGAATTGTTTATATTTATATGCAAATGAGGCAGCATGTTTATTGTTTATGCATGCTATGTTAATGAGAGGCAGCCTACGCAGACATACCCGGGCCTTGCTGAGTCTGTACTACAGGATTGTTTTTTCAAGAATATTTTCATATTTTATGGTTGTAAGGTCATGTTTGTTTTAAAGGAAACACTTGAAAGTCTAATTAGTGTTGCACATGAATTACAGGAGCTGGTACAGATGGGGTGAATTAATTCGCCGCTCCACCCAACCCCCAGAACTGACAACAAGAAAAGAAAGAGCTCAAACAGAAAGAAAGGGCATGACATGGCACACAATGGTTTTAAGTCTGACTTTCTCACCAGTGAGATTTCATTCCCACACGGTGGACCATGACAGTTCTGAGTTCATTAGAGTACTTCTCTGGTTCTACATCGCCAAACAGCACAGTGAAATGATCTATCTATCTACTGCAATTAGATAGATAACCATCCAGTTTAATTACATGCAAGTCATTGTATTGGGTAAAGACTGCTACTGAATCATGTAGCTGTTTTTCAGTTCTGTTTATGGTCATTCTGAAGCAATCATGTAGACTTAGAGTTGAGAGTGGTCCCTCGTTTTGTGTATTTAACACAATTTGAAGCTGATAACGTATTGTTGTGGTCAGGACCAGGACACGTCAGGTTCGAGTCAAGACCGAGATCGGGAGTGGCTGAGACCAAGACAAGAGCGAGAATAGACCAAGATTTTTTGCATCATACAAGAATTAAAAGAAGAAAATGAAAACAAAAATTCACATTACATTCATTACCATTCATTATACATGCAATTATACATATACTGTATTATCGTTACAAAATTATTATTATTATTATTATATTATAGTCTTAGTCAAACTAACGCGATATAACTTTTTTGGAAGCACATGATGGTGATTCTGTTGTCCTTCTTCTCCCAAGCTTTATAAGAAGTCAGGAGCTTGTTTTCCCTGTTAGCCAATCAGAGTGCTGCTTTTCTTTAGACAGGAGAAAGGACTGATTCCTTCTGCTTCAATGGATTGTTGATATTCAACAATGGTAGAAATAAGTTCAGTTCATAATAAACTCAGACAGATTCATTGAACTTGGCTGGTCTCACCAACAATTTCCAATTCCACCTTACCCTGAGACTGAGACAAGTCCAAATGAGGTTGAGATCAAGACTGAACTCGAGTACTACAACACTACTTACAAAGTGGTCATTTTCAGTTATAATAGCTTTGTATAAACTCAATTGCTTTGTCTACCAACCCAAATATTTCCATAATTAATAAATATGTAGTCTGCCACTGTGTAGTCTACAAAAGTATTGATTATTTCTATCTCATAAAGTCATAATGTTAAAGTCATAAAGTTACCACCTGCTTTTCTTGCTGCCCAGTGCTTTCAGAGATTAGCTTAGCAGCTTAACTGATTTTTACACAAAAGATCTACAAAGAATGGGCGAATGTGTTACAATTTACAAGCTATATAGAATAAAAGTATGCTGTAAGACCAGATATGATAGATCAAAAAAAGTAAAAGACACCAATGCGCCAAGTGTTCTGTTCTACTCATTAACCTGATCAGGGTCATGGAGGTGGGTCTGAAGTCTGACCCATGAATTCAATGGGTGCAAGCAGAGCTACAGCCTGAACAAGGTGTTAGTCCATGTCAGGATTGTGTAACAGCACCAACCTTCATGAAAGCTCCTATCACTGAGTCACCGGAGCTGCTATTTTAAATATACAGTGGGCGTCAAAAGTCTGAGACCCAACTGTGTGAAGATGCTTATTTGGATCTTCTTAGAGATGGATTCATATTACAGTAGGACAATAACCCAAAAAAATACCTCACAGCTTTGCAATAAATAATTCAAGACCAAAGAAGTCCAAGGAGTACCGATTTCCACAGTCACCTGGCCTAAACCCCATTGAGTATTTATGGGGGCACACCACAAGATGCTTTTTGGAATATTGTGAAAAGATATCAAATTTTACTTGTCATTATACTATACTAACAAAAGTTTGTGTTCAACAGTTCCAAAAGGTAGCTAACAAAAGTATATACTGAAGTTTAAACCACGTTTCCCTGTGGCTGGTAGCAGTGCAGCTGATGTACCACACTATCACACCATAGATTAGTACATATTCTAAAGTAAAAGCAGAAGTTGGTAAGCTTCTGTAGGAAGAACAGGCTTTGTTGTATGTATTTAACCAGATGGGATGTGTTCAGAGACCATGGTGGATCTTCTGTGCTATATACTTAAAACAGTTTACTCTCACTACCTCCTCCCCATGTTTTGATAACGTAGAGTGTTTCCTGAGGTATAATTATCCAGATAACACAGATCTGTTTACACAAACTTGTGGAGTACATGGCAGCTTGCTATTATTACAGCAAAAGGGGAAACATACCAAATAATCTTACTAATCAGTTCTGGAAATTATGTAATTCAGTTCCACATTTCACACAAATTGTTATGTTGAAGGTATGATTTGCAAACATTGTATTAAGTTAAAGCAAAATGCAAATTGGAAGCGTACGAAAACTGCAGCTTCTATATAGGCTACAGTGGCAAGTATTTAGTGTTTCCTCCCCTTACACATGAGCAATAGCAGCATCTGGCAGCTTCTTTGGGATGCCAAGTTGACCCTACAGTCCAAAGAAGCTTGATCAGGAATAGACTTTTTGGAAGGGTAGCAGCCAAGAAAGCACTTTTTTGGAAGGGGAACTGGGTGAAAAGGCTAAGACAGGCTAAAGCTCACAAATTTTGCAATGAAGATCAGGATTATGGAGTAACAAATCCAAGTTTGAAATTTTAGACAATACCCATTGTACCAAATCCCATTGTAGACAATACGTTATATGTATATGGTCATTATACCATTGCTAAAACAAATCTTATGGTGGTCTAAGACTTTTGTACAGTACTGTATATCGATAAGAATTATTTGGATATTTGTTAATCAGTTCCTAGAAATGAGTCTACTTTTATATGCAGGTCAATTTAACTAAATTAAGGAAATTGTTGCGGTATATTAAGGCTGGACAATTCAAAGGACAATTCCATGGTGGCACAGCAGTTAAGGTACTGAACTATTGACAAGAAAGTCCTGGGTTCAGTTTCCGGCGTTGGACTTGATTTGCACACTGTGAATTTATACCTTCTGAATAAGAGCATCTGTGGAATGCAAATGTAAATTATAACGGCCTCTGTTGCAAATCTAGTTATTTCTGTCCTTTAAATTATTAATCCCAAAGTACAAATACAAATTCAACAACTCATCTACATAGGTGTTGGCTAAACATGAATCCAACATCACACCTCAAGTGCTACATTTCATACAATCTCTGTTTCACCATCCATGACAGACAGTTTGATTGAAAAAAAATATATATTGGAAAATGATATTTTTTAATAAGCATGCTTTCAGTCTTTTAAATGTTTCATACAGGAGTAAAATGAAAAACAAGTCTTTGCTTCTCTTACCACATGACGTTCTCCTGTCTCATTTGCAGCGCGCACATTCCATACATCAACCGCGGCATGGGCTGTAAACAGAACGTGGCATTTGTCACCGCCACCAACGTAACGTGAGATAGGTAGGGGGGTCTATTGGCCTGACGATTATGATGTTGAGCTCCAATAAATCGATAGCGCTGACACTGGCCTTAAGGCACTCATTAGAAACTGAAATGTTTATCTCTGTTAGCATTGCTGCTGAGAAACATCCAAAGATCTGTTTATCACTTAATGCAAACACACAGGTAATTACATAGATAGTCCTAAATGCAGCTTCTGCACTAGATAATGATGCGAAAAAATCTGTAGCCGTGTTCCTCTCCCATACTGAATTTTACACACAGACTCCTGGGATCCACTTAGAACAAGAACAAAGTCAAGTGTTGGGCTGAAGTAAACACTTGCTTTGGTAATCAATTAATCCGCCAATTAAAAATTTTGATTACTTGGAAATCCCTGCGTGCAGAGGATAATGGAGGAAATTAATAAGGATTTCTGCTGCTTTTCTTTCTCCCTGTTTAAACCTGAATCTGTCATTGTAGTTACCGAGATGAATAAATCACAGATGCTTCCGTTGTTTTCCAACCCGAACGTAAAAGTGACATACTCTTAAAATCCCAGTGGCTGTAGGAGGATCTGGGGCCATCAGATAGATATACCACTGATGATGAAATATGAGGTAAGGGAAAAATTGGATGTAATATCATAGATTTTATGTGTTATTATATTTTTCCGTAATAAGATATATAATGCAATAGCAAAGCAAGTGTTCCTGTATATCACAGGGAAACAACTGACAACAAATGTTTGTCCATTAGATTTGTCTTTTGTTTTAGTTAAGCTTTATCTTATTGCATTTCTTCATTATTGACAAGAAAGAAAAAAGAAACAAAAAGCCACAAATTATTTAAGATGTTCTTGCTGTTGTTGTTGTTGCTTTTATTAAGAACGCAAGTTGTACAGCATTCTAACACACTAGAACACCTCCGCAGGGTTTGACTCCCAGCTGTGCCTAGCAGGCATCAACTGCAGACACATTAGGTTGAGGGAGTTGGAGGCCAGTCAGAGATCATCTCAGGTGCTGCAACAGCAAGCCCTACCAAATCCAGGGCACACTTATGCCTGTGTTCTGAGTTCTAGCAGGAGTGAGTTTAATATGGAAAATAAATAAATAAATAATTAAAGTGTTATTGGTAGTAGTATTTCTAAATATAAATAGCTGTTCATGGCAACAAGCTGCAATATATAATATTGCAACCTATGAAAAAAATGCCATTTCTTTATCTGGGCATTATTTATTTATGTAATCATTTACAATTAATTATATATGACTGTGCAAAAAGTATTTGGTCACAATTAGATTAGTTTTAGCAATAGTATAATGACCATATATAACATGGATTGAACTTGGATTTGTCCCTCCATAATACTGAACTTCATTCCAGTCTTTGTGAGCTTTACCACATGGTATCCTTTTCATGATGTTCTCCTTCAGAAAAAGGTTTCTTGGCTGCTACCCTTTCAAAAAGACCATTCCTGATCGAGCTTCTTCGGACTGTAGAAGGGACAACTTGGTATCCCAGTGAAGCTGCCAGATGCTGCTATTGCTCAAGTGTAAGGGGAGGTCACAGTAATTACTTGCCAATGTAAAAGCTGATTTTTTTTTTCTATTTTTAAAAATACTGCATGCAAATTTCCTGTATTTTCCAGTTGTATTCTAATAAGGAGATATAGATGGTCATTATACCATTGGTAAAACAATGGTATATCTAATCTAATGGTGGCCTAAGACTTTTGCACAGCAATTAATAATAATAATATAATAATAAATAATATATATATGACTTGATACTGTATAATGCCCTGTTGATATCAGATAGCTGGGAGCTGATGACATAATGTAACCTGATCTGATCTAAGTGTGTATAATACATTTACATTTACAGCATTTAGCAGACGCCCTTATTCAGAGCGACTTACAATTGGTACAGTCTTACAGTCTAAGCAATTGTGGGCTAAGGGTCTTGCTCAAGGACCCAACAGTGTCAGCTTGGCAGAGGTGGGATTTGAACCCCGGACCTTCTGGTCCATAGTCCAGTACCTTACCCGCCAGGCTACCACAGTCCCACTATATATATATATAGTGACATTAAATAAAATTAACAAACTTTATCTAGGACTATAGATCATATAGAACACAGTAGAACTATACAGTAGTGCACTCTTAACCTCCTGGGACTGGACATTTTAAAAACAAACAAACGTTCATTTCAGCCTTTTAAATGCAATAAATAACAAAAGAAAGAAAGAAAAAATAAAAACCTGCATGGGGACTACGTGTTGTTCAGCATACATGGCAGGACACTCAGAAAGAGGAAATGCTTTCCCCTCATAAATAATTGTCTCACATCTGACTGGGAGGCCATTGAAAATTTGTCTCTGTTATTTTTTGCATGCACCTGTACCTAACGGGTATTAAATTGGATCAGCTGTGTGTGACATCTTTACCAGTCCTTCTTGCTGGCTCTCTCACCCACCCCCCTCCCTCTCCTTCTGATTTGGAGTTTCGGTGACGGATGTTTAAGGCAGGAAAGACCTCTGTCAGTGCAAAATGAGGTGATCTATCATTTTAAGATATGGTCTTCATATACTGTTTACTTGGAGATATCACTTCCCTCCAGCCAGTTTTGACCGGGGACATTTTGTGATATAGCGGTGATTTGTTTGGTGTTGCTCCCACAATAAAAGCAGTTCCTGTGCCGGCAACACAGCGCTCGGGCATCCTCATACACAATTTATGCACCCTGCACTGTCTTTTGTTCTTGGATTTGCTGGGCCCATGCATTTGGCCTGTATTTTTTCAAGCTGCCTCAAAATCTGATGTATTTGATTATGCTGTCTGTCTCATTTTTGTCGTGTTGCTTTAAATTCGGATTCCAGTACCTTTATATTTAATGTTGGTTTGGGTCTGTTTGCCGTCACCTCGTACCGTATAGCACAGGTATGTATAATAACTATGATATTGTCGAACCCTGCACATTTTCCTCCCATCTATCACACACATACACACCTCCACACATCATCATCCCCTCTCAGCAGTTTTAGTCCTCCCTTGGTACTCAGAATGGAGGGAAGATATGGTGTAGCTAGTGCTGGTGAAACTACACATGCCTCACTCCTGTATGATTGATGTGGATGTCTCTAGGCGAGGTGTTTGGTGTGGTTTGGTTCTCTTGCATTACGTGGGAGCACCTGAAGATCGAGTACAAGACGGATTTAATGAGAGAATAAAACAAAAATGATATGCTGTGATTTATCGGGTTAAGTGACTGAAAAAGATCAGATGGTCAATACTGAGTGCATTTACATTCACGGCGATGAGCAGATCATTGAGAAATTACATCAGTTAATGATTATTGAAGCAGCCATGCTGCAAAAGACAGCAATGTTCTAATGTAATATCTGATTTTAGAATTTAGTTCAAATTATTCAGCACATGTATATCCTTGATTGGGTTTGGATTAATTGGATTTTTTTTCCCTTGGAGACAAAAAACTCATAATCCCAGTTCTCATATAACATATGATGTTTGCTATTTAGTAGATAGTATGTGATTTGGACAGCTATTGTTCAAAGAAGGATGGCATTGTGTGCTGTTTGCTACCCTAAAAACATGCGATTTGTTCCCCATTTTTCCATCTACAGTACTGGGCAAAAGTCCACCAAAAGACCATCATTAGACTTCTTGTTTTAACAATGGTATAATGACCATGTACAGTGATGTGAAAAGTGTTTTCCTCTATTTTTTTGCATGTTTGTCACACTTAAGTGTTTCGGAACATCAAACCAATTTAAATATTAGTCAAAGACAACACAAGTAAACACAAAATGCAGTTTTTTTTATGGAGGTGTTTATTATTAAGGGAGAAAAAAATCCAAACCTACATGGGCCTGTGTCAAAAAGTGATTGCATAACTTAACTTTATCACACCTGAGTTCACTGTCTCTAGCCACACCCAGGCCTGATTATTGCCACACCAGTTCTCAATCAGGACATCACTTTAATAGGACTTGCCTGAGAAAGTGAAGTACACCAAAAGATCTTTAAAAGCTACACATCATGCCGAGATCCAAAGAAATTCAGGAACAATTGAGAAAGAAAGTAATTGAGATCTATCAGCCTGGAAAGGGTTATAAAGCCATTTCTAAAGCTTTGGGACTCCAGAGAACCACAGTGAGAGCCATTATCCACAAATGGGGAAGACATGGAAAAAACAAAATGAAGACTTTGGAGTGGCCTAGTCAAAGTCCTGACCTGAATCCTATTGAGATGCTGTGGCATGACCTTAAAAAGGCCGTTCATACTGGAAAACCCTCCAGTGTGGCTGAATTACAACAATTCTGCAAAGATGAGTGGCCAAAATTCCTTCACAATGATGTAAAAGACTCACTGCAAGTTATCACAGACGCTTGGTTGCTGGTGGTGCTAAGGGTGGCAATCACTTTTTCACACAGAGCCATGTAGGTTTGGAGTTTTTTCTCCCTTAATAATAAACATGTTCATTTAAAAACTGCATTTTGTGTTTACTTGTGTTGTCTTTGACTAATATTTAAATTGGTTTGATGTTCCGAAACACTTAAGTGTGACAAACATGCAAAACAAAAAAAGAAATCAGGAAGGGGGCAAACACTTTTTCACACCACTGTATAACATATTGTTGACGAATGGACACAAATTTAAACTCCATAATACTCTTATGGATAAGTTCCTCTGACCTTCACTCCAATCTTTGTGAGCTTTAGCATATCTTAGCCTTTTCACATTGTTCACTTTCTAAAAAAAAAAAATGGTTTCCTGGCTGCTAGACCCTTCCAAAAAGCCCATTCCTGATCAAGCTTCTTTGGACTGTAGAAAAGTCAACTTGGCCTCCCGATGAAGCTGCCAGATGCTTCAGATGTCACTAAATACCTGCCACTGTAGCCTATAGAAGCTGTTTTTTTCCTGTATTTTCTGGTTGTATTCTAATAGTGAGAAATATTTATATGATCATGACACTATTGATAAAACAAATGTATATCTAATTTAATGGTGGCCTAAGACTTTTGCACAGTACTGTATGTGATTTAATAATTTTAATCATTAAGATACATTTACTTCAGTTAGTGTGATTCTAGCTGGTGTTTTCATTCATTATGGGTATGCATGTTTTAATCTTGTTCCTTGAAACGTGTTACTTTTTAACCTTGTTCTTTGACATGTGCTTCTTTTTGACCTTATTTATGTTCTTGTTCTGTTTTATTCTAGCCATGGGTTTTTTTTCTGTATTTTGTGGGGTGCGATTTTGCTTCACACAAATATTTCACAGTATATTAATGCTCTTCTGTATAACATGTTTGGACTAAGCCTGGGACTTGACTCGATGTTTTGTCTGGGTGAATTTGTTGCGTGCAATAAAAACCTTTTAACCCAGTCTGGTTCTGTTCCCTTGATCTTACTCCAGATGAAAAGAGCTGGATTTCATTCAGAAAGATTTACAACAATTTGCTAACATTTGATCTTAAATATAAAAGTATTTACTTATTCCACATAGCTAGTGTGACTAGATATTTTTGAACACTCTAATACACTAGCCCATCAGACTCTGACTTGGGTTCGAGTTCCATGAGTGTCTTCCTGTCTTGGAATGCTGTGTCTGTGCTGGTCAAGGGTGTCCTGTCCAGAGTGCATTCATGGGTACTTTATCCCTTATGACTCTGACCAGGAAATGCATGGTTAAAATAAAATAAAAAAGATCAGAGATTGAGACGATTCTGTAGATGTGAATGCAGTTAGGATTAAAATTGTGTCTACAGATACACAGAAGAGTGCCACCATGTTTCAATCTGTGTTAAAACAGAAATAGAATATACCGAATATAACACATAGCACTTGTAAAGTATACATGAAACTGATTTGATGAAGAGTAATGCATTGCTAAAGATCTGTTCCACACAGATGTTATGGATGATTCAGTAAAAGGTGCGCGTATGGTATTGGCTATAATTTACCCTTTTGTGTTAGATGGCTGCGGCTTAGTTTGAAGCTGATAAATCTTTGTTCATCATCTTCCAGACGGGTGTTTGCTTTGGTAAGTGGCATGTCGATGGTAGTGCCATGTGGCATTTCATATGGCCTATGGAAACACACCATCTGTGGTATCATTTCGCAACTTAAACTGTTTCTTCAGCGTCTCAACAAGCTCTTAATTTCAGCGTGGCCCGTTCCATTACCTCTCTCCTGCTGTCTGTCAACATAAGCTTTTTTAGAGCTAATGGACCGAAGTAATATAACAAACAGTGGCAAGGCGATGTATGGCATTTTAATCAGTTTTATTTCTGTTTAATTATAACACCTCTGATATAATGTGTGTTAAGCAAGCCATACAACTCAATGTAGCAAAAATGCATTAAGCGTGCATTAGTATAGGGCTAATAAAACTCATTTGTGGTAAATGTATTGCTTACGTCGCGGTTTTCTTATAATACACAAGCCACTGGATGCATGATTGAAGTAAGTGAAGTGCACCAATCTAATAATTAATAGGAAACAAGTCCAGAGACGTTGGACGAGGCCAGCTCCAGACCGAGACGGATTGTGCAGCATGGAATCCCTTGTGGCTGTGTTATTAAAGTCTAGTCCAATACTAGACTTAAGCCGTGTCTCGGTTGCTGAATCAGCTCATTAAATAACTGCATTGTGACAGTTGGGCCATGATTAACTGGAGCACCTTTACCTACATATAATGTCAGACTGGATCCATATCAACAGCTGACCTTTTGGAGTCCAAAACACTCCTCATCGGTCAATCTTTTTCACCCTTACTATATGATTTAGAGTGATTTCATAAAGGAACATGGGGAAAGGTAAAGAAATAAATCTACAAGACCAAAAGAGGCCAAGAGCCGCTCAGCTGGTGCAGTGACTCTAAAGCAGTGGGTCCCACCCCATCGTTCCTTAAGTAGTCTGGGCTGGTCGTGTTTGTTACTTATCTACCGTCCTGTGTTTTCAAACCCCATTGGTGGGTCAGTCTACGCACTGAATCTACAACAATGTCCAGAAGACAATGTGGTGTGTAGCTGGACTCCAACAGAGACTCTTCAAAAGGCCATGCCCGATAACCATTAATGAAATCAAGGATGGGTTGTTAATGAGCTCAGTAGTTGAATCCGGTGTGCCGCGAGAGCAAAGACTTAATGAGGCAGCAGATAGCTCCTCTGTTTTTCCTGATGTAATAGAGGACATAGCGCACATAACTGTATTGTAACGCTAGGTTTACCAAATAGTAAGTTTACATTACATTTGATTTAAAACGTGCAAGAAAGGAAGAAAGTTATAATTAGCATTCCACAATTCTGACCTCAAAGGAATTCAATATGCTGAGACGAATCTGATCCCGAAGCAATCATAATTGGTAACAGAGTGAATTTCGAAGTTACTTGAAAGTCGCGGTGGATTCATAAATTGCCACTGGAAGTTTATACGCCAGTAATATAGACTCACCTAGATGATGAAGATTTGATATAGGGGATCTATGTGTTAATTTCCTTTCCCATTTTTGCCCTCACTAATATTGCATATGTGATTAGGGAGGTCTTTGGGAACCAGTTAAAAGGCCTCAAATCAATTTGAGTCCTTGACCAGAAATACAAAGCTATAAAACCCAGAAATGATCTAGTGATGCAAATGATTAAACACATTTGCATTGCTTACTGAAGCTTATCACCGAAATTAAAGCCTGAAACTCAGAGAGACGGCATGAGACGTCTAGTTGAGGACTGGATTGGACTGAAATGGCGTGACGTGTGCGCAGAATTCTTATTTTATATCGTTTATTTACTCAGTCTCTCAATCTGACTGCACTTACAAAGCCATTCCGTTTTTACTTACGATTATCTGGTTATGATCATGGGGGAGTGGAAGGTGGTTGGTGATGTCTGTCCAGTGGCCTATCTGGAATACAACTGGGCACAGGGAAACGAGCTACAGTGGGCAAAAAAGTATTTGCCAGCCACTGATTGTGCACGTTCATCCTACTTAGAAAGATCAGAGAGGTCTGTAATTTCATCATAGTTACACTTCAACTATGAGAGACAAAATGAGAAAAAATATCCAGGAATCACATTGTAGGAATTTTAAGATTTTAATGTGTAATCATGGTGGAAAATACGTATTTGGTCACCCACAAAAAGCAAGATTTCTGGGCTCTCACAGACATGTAACGTATTATTTAAGAAGCTCTTCTGTCCTCAACTCTTTACTGTTTAATGGACCTGTTTGACCTCGTTATCTATAAAAGACACCTGTCCACAGCCTCAAACAGTCAGACTCCAAACTCAACCATGGCCAAGACCAAAGAGCTGTCGAAGGACACCAGGAAGAAAATTGTAGACCTGCGCCAGACTGGGAAGAGTGAATCTACAATAGGCAAGTAGGTTGGTGTGAATAAATCAACTGTGAGAACAATTGTAAGACATACAAGACAATTGATAATCTCCCTCGATCTTGGGCTCCATGCAAGATCTCTTTCCGTGGGGTCAAAATGATCATGAGAATTGTGAGCAAAAATCCCAGAACTAGACGGAGGGACCTGATGAATGACCTGCAGAGAGCTGGGACCAAAGTAACAAAGGCTACCATCAGTAACGCTCACGCTGATCCCACATGGTTCATGCTGATGCTTGCTCGCTGCTTTTCTCACTGCTCGCTGGTTCATCTTTCTGTACACTGACAAAAACTGCTACTCTGACTCCTCTCACCACTTGCTCATTCTATCTGAGTCACAGACGACTTCACAGCTTATTCTTTATTCATAACGCCATAGTTGAGAACTACTTTGTGTTCATAAAATGTTCTGCACAAGAGTCTGAGTCTAACATACAGTATGTCATTTCAGCTTTATTTCAGCGAATATCTGGCAACGTAATAAATGGGTTAAGTAGGTTAATATCCTTAATAATAAAGATAATATCCATATCAGACCAGGACGTATATGCGATCAGACTTTGTCCTGATGGATGTTATGGGGCATATACCTGTATTTTAATTATTTACAAACCCACATAAAACACACAGGCCAGCTCAATAATGAGTCCTTTAAATAATTATTGAATACTTCAACCATGATCTGCTTTGGTCATTATTCCTAATAATTATTAGTATGCATAATTAAAAATAATAACTGTAAACATGTCGAAATTAAAAGCTTTATGTCTCATTTCCATACATCATTTGTAAAAACAAGCTAAAAGACATTTCTAAAATAAATAAGTAAATTCTTAACTGCCCTTACACTAGCACAGAAGTGCACTTGTGAGTCCAGAAATGGCATATGTGGGACAATCGAGTGTATAATTATCTGTGAGATCTGGCAACCCTTAGATGGATGAAGATCAAATACTCTCCAGTTTCAGTAACCGGTCTCTCATGCCCTGATATGCCCTCTTAGCAGCTAATTGATCAAAATGAACGATCGGAAAAAGAGGCTTTCTGCCCATGACCTGTGCTTTCCAAGAGCTTTATAATCATGAAGCCGGACATGAATTTGTATATTTAACTCATTTTTTGAGTACAAGTCTGGTATAAATGTCTATGTATAACAATATTATAGTGGATCTTCTGAATTTGGACTTCACTGGTTCCAGAAGGCTGTTTAAACTCCGATTTGTTTATAGTCGAAATCAAATTTACAATCTTTTCAAGTAAATGTACATAGGATATCCATTCCCAAACCCCAAGATGACTGGTCCTAGAACCTATATTAAAAGCAAAACAAAAGAATGTAATCAAAATAAACCAATAAATTACATGGCAATAGTGAAAATAATGTGAAACGTTATATAGGCATTTAGAGTCGGGCTGGAAAGTGTGTGAATCCTTTAGAATGCTCGTCTGCAGTTTGCGATCACGTGGAACAGCCAGGGGGATATTGGAAGATGTTTTGTGGACGATGAGAACAAAATACGAACTTTTTGGTAGTGTTGTGGTTGGAGAAAGGAAAACCACTGCATTCCAGCATAAGAAACCTTATCCCATTGTGAAACATGGGGTGGTGTATCATGGGGGGGCCTGTTTGGCTGCCATTGGGCAGAAGAACGGCTTTGCCATCAATTGATGGAACAATGAATTCTGAATTTATCAGAGAAGTCTAAAAAGAAATGTAGGAACATCGTCCATTGAACGGAAATTCCAAGAGAAGGTGGGTCATGCAGCAAGACAACGCCCCTAAGCACACAAGTCGTTCTACCAAAGAATGGTTAAAGAAGAATAAAGTTCATGTTTTGGAATGGCCAAGTCAAAGTCCTGACCTTAATCCAATGGAAATGTTGTGGAAGGACCTGAAGCGAGCAGCTAATGTGAGGAAACCCACCAACATCCCAGAGCTGAAGCTGTTCTGTACGGAGGAATGGGCTAAAATTCCTCCAAGCCGATGGTTTCTGATCTGGTGACTGGGAAGGCCACTGAAGAACATTAAACCAATTTGACAAGATGTTTACTTTGTGACATGATAAGTAGACATTAGAAGATTGGTAAATTGTGGTCATGAAGAGGTGCACATGGTTCTCGACTAGCCTGTGGCATTAATTGGTATTAATGGGTCCAAAGTGTGCCAAAAAACATTCCCCACACCATTACACCACCTCCTCCTGCCTGTACTGCTGACACAAGGCAGATTGGGTCCATGGTTTCATGCTGTTGGAGCCAAATTCTGACCCTACCATCTGTGTTCCTCAGCAGAAATCAAGACTCATCAGACCAGGCAACTTTTTTCTAGTCTTCAACTGTCCTGTTTTGGTCAGCCTGTGCCCACTGAAGCCTCAGCTTTTTGTTCTTGGCTGAGAGAAGTAGAACCCGATGTGGACTTCTGCTATTGTAGCCTAAGGCTCAAAGTTTGATGTGTTGTACATGCTGAGATGCGTTTCTGCTCACCACAAATGTACAGGTTATCTGAGTTACTGTAGCCTTTTTGCCAGCTTGAAAAAGACCATTCTCTGCTGAGCTCCCTCCTGAACAAGCCAGTTCTGTCCACAAAACTGACTCTCACTGGATGTTTTGGCTTCCTTGCACCATTCTGAGTAACACTAGAGACTGAAAATGCATGCAGATCAGCAGTTACAGAAATGTGGCACCAACAATAATACCACGGTCAAAATCATTGAGATCACATTTTGCCCCAGTCTGATTATTGCCGTGAACATTACCTGAAGCTGCCGGCTTGTATCTGCATTATTTTCTGCATTGCACTGCTGCCACATGATTGGCTGATTGGATCATTTCATGAAAGACTAGGTGTACAGGTGTTCCTAATAAAGTTCCTAATAAAAATAAAAAATTTCTCTGGCCACATTTAAGCACAAAAAGACAACAACAACAACAATAATAATAATAATAATAATAATAATAATAATAATAATAATAACAATAATAATTATTAGTATTATTGTTATTATTATTGTTGGTCTTGTTGATGTTGTTGTTATTATTATTTACAGAAAATAATTGCTGAACTTATTATTAATTATTATTAATTAATTAATATTAAATAAGTAAATAAATAAATAAATAAATAAATAATTTCTTTATAAGCACCTTTCAAGATGTACCTTCCAAGGACATTGGAAAAAGGATTATTTAATTATTTTCCCCATTATTATTATATTTTTAAACATTAATGTTTGGAAGCTGTCTTATTTCTAACATGTCTTTGGTTGACATGCCAAGATATCCAGTATTTAGATTCCTTATTTGTTACATTTTTAGGCATATTCTAGGTATTAAATAATACACTACATAGACAAAAGTTATTGGACACCACAAAACTACAGCCAAAAACATTGGCATGGAGTCCAACTCGTCTTTGCTGCTACTACAGCCTTCACTCTTCAGAGAATGTTTTCCAGTAGAATGTGAAACATCACTTTCAGGTCAGGCACCGATGTTGGACAGTAAGCCATGATTCACAGTTGCCTTTTCTCAGTGCAAGTCTGCCAAGTTTTTCATCAAAGATGAAAAGTTTTCCAAAAAAGTTCTTTATGGACAGAAATTGTGGAATTGACTTGAGGTGGAAACCTGTTAGAATGCCATACTGAGAGCCACTGAGGTTTTCGGCATAACCCATTCTGATACAACTGTTTTTCTATGGAGATTCTATGGTAGGATGCTTCATATTATGACCCTGTTAGAAGTGAGTGTGGCTGAAATAAGAAAGAACACTAACTAGAAGTGATGTCCACAAACATTTGGTGCTCATAAATCATGTTTGTTTTATTTCATATATATGATATTGCTATTCAATGATGATAATGTTCACCGATTCTGTATTACCGATGGTAAAAGCAACAAACCAACAATGCTGTCTTCATTAATTCTGCTTTCTGAAGTTCAGACTAAAGAGTCAAACATTGTGAGACACAGCAATTGGTATGAGTAGTGGATCTTCAGTACTCTGCGGTAAGCATATCTTGCTAATAAACTGTTACAATCCACCGCACTTGGAAATCTGCCCTGCGGCCATTGTCCGCGAGGCTTAGAACAGGCCAACATGGAAGAGCAGAGTGATCTGGAATGATTAGTTTCTCAGCATCTCAACATGTTGTCAATTACAGCAATGGCTTCCCGACATCACAAAAGCTGACAGCGCTGGGCGTACTTGTCAGATGTGTATATTCCAGCTACTAGGTGGCTTCGGGGTTGTTAAGGCATCTGAGAATTAAGGTTCTTCAGAGAGCCTACATCTCCCCTCAACCTAAAATAAATAAATATACCTGCCCAAGCAATTTGGAATTACAATAAGGATCCTCAAGGTCTTTTGTGAAGACCGAGCTTGCATACAAACTAATGATCACTAGAAGGGGAGTCGTATGCAACACGGGCACATTGATTTCTCTGACAGCCTCTCATCAGTGGTGATGGGGATTTTTAGGCTGCTCTCTAAGCGTAGCGAGCTCTCTTTCTCACACATGTGCACACCCACACTTATAAACAATACACATCAAGCTGTATGTTCTGACAATATTTCAGACTCAGTAAATTTTTTGTGCGCTATACTGGCACATGTGTGGCCTGTCACCTTACAGCAGATCTGGGTTTACTCCTGAACATTCGTACTTCCAAATAATAGCACTTACAGATGACCATGCAGCTTTAGTACAGAAGAACTTTGGTGAACTGAAACTGAAGGGGTAGCATACATCAGCTCTTAAGTACAACCTACTGCTGGTCTGTGGATTTTATATGAATATTTTCTAATATATATATATATATATATATACCAAAAACAATGAGCACCGAGCAACTTTTTCCCATAAGGAATAATGTAAGTGGGAATCAATCCAGTCCAGACCCTCAGAAAATCCACACTGTTAAAGGATTCCTGTTTTGCTTTCAGTTGACTCTTATAAATCCGTCGAGACTTATTTGCACTAAGAATATTGTTCTGTAAATGTAAAAATAAAGGAAAACACAATCAGAGATCTCTGAGCAACCACCGATGTCAATCTGAACCACTGAACCACTGTGTACTGAATTGTGAGCAAGTTTAAGCAAGTGTTCTTCTGATGGTGGACTCATGAATATTAACTTTAGCCAATGTGAGAGAGGCCTTCAGTTGCTTAGAACTTACCCCGGGGTCCTTTGTGACCTCGCCAAATATTACACGCCTTGCTCTTGGAGTGATCTTTGTTGGTCGACCACTCCTGGGGAGGGTAACAATGGTTTTGAATCTCCTCCATTTGTACACAATCTGTCTGACTGTGGATTGGTGGAGTCCAAACTCTTTAGAGATGGTTTTGTAACCTTTTCCAGCCTGATGAGCATCAACAACTCTTTTTTTTGAGGTCCTCAGAAATCTTTGTTCGTGCCATACACTTCCACAAACACGTGTTGTGGAAGAGCAGACTTTGATAGATCCCTGTTCTTTAAATAAAACAGGGTGCCCACTCACACCTGATTGGTCATCCCATTGATTGATTTGAAAAACACCTGACTCTAATTTTCACCTTTAAATTAACTGCTAATCCTAGAGGTTCACATACATTTGCCACTCACTAATAAGTAATATTGGATCATTTTCCTCAATAAATAAATGACCAAATATAACATTTTTGTCTCATTTGCTTAACTGGGTTCTCTTTATCTACTTATAGGACTTGTGAGAAAATCTGATGATGTTTTAGGTCATATTTATGCAGAAATATAGAAAATTGTAAAGGGTTCACAAACTTTCAAGCACCACTGTGTGTGTATAAGTATATACATACCCTTATACCCTTTTTCACATTTTATTATGCTGCATACTTGTGCTAACATAATACAAAATGCAAGCTGTCCCCCATCATTCTGAAAACAGAAGTTTAGATATTTCTGCAATATTATTATTCTCTGGATAATGTTTAATATATTAATATAATGTTATGTTAAGTTCTACACCTTGATTGGAGTCTACCTGTGGTAAATTCCGTCAATTCAGTGGACATGATTTGGGAAGACACACACCTGTCTATATAAGATCTCGCAGCTAACGATGCATATCGGAGTAAAAAGTAACCCATTAGGAGGAAGAGCAGCTATATGGGCCCAACAATGGCAGCTCAGTCAAGTCCCATATCAGTGTAAAAAGCCATTGTGTTAGAAAAACCATTATAATGTTCAACAGTTCCATAAAAATGCTGGCACAACAGCAAGTTTGTAAAATTATAAGTAAGTTCCGCTTATTGCAAATCATTTATTAGCTATCATTAGTATTGAATTGTGTGGGTCCCTCAAACTTGTTTCCATTTCTATTATTGATGCAACTAAATGTGTGTTATAATTGTTAAGTTCTCTGATTGTTGTTTTTACTTTCCCCTGCATTCTGTTGAATCCATTGACAAACACTTATAATTAAACCATAATAGTGTGCATTGTAATTAGATTTATATATATATAATAAAAAAAAGCACAAATAATTTTGGCCCAGAAAGTTAAGGTTAGGATTTGGGATGTTATACTCATAATTATATTCAACACTGTGACTCAATACCAACAAGATGTCTATCTCTATAAAACCTATTCCATCATTACTGAAAAACTATATTCAGTATGTCATATCACATCTGAGTTAAACAAAGTATGTTTTTTACATACATATATTCCGGTGCATTTGGATGATTTATGGGGGGAAAAGACACCAAACAGATACACCGTTAAGAAATCGTATGAATACAAATGACATCTTATAGGATGGAGGACCAGGTTTCACATCCACACACCCCATTCAAAGTGATTTCATTACTGTTAATGCCAATGTCAGTGGGCACACTTGCCGATCTCTGGGCGTTGTTTGTCTTCATAAGCTGTAATGTCATTAACTGTCTGTCTCTCTTTCATATTGACGTTGTTTATTTATTTTTTATTTATTGTGTATAAGGATTTATGAGATGTAACCATACTGTAACAAGTTATAGGTGCAGATGTACCATACGTACCATTGTACCATGTAGGTGTACCTATATATACACTCTACCCCCAAATGTATCACAGGGTCAGTTTAGACCACTGCCACAAGGGGGGCACCCATGGTCTGCTAGTGCTACCACAGACTCAACCACCTTGACCCAGAGGGAGCTCTGAAATTTGGGAGGTGGAAACCCCTGGTGAAGCAGAACACTTAGGAACAGCAGTTTGCCTGTAGGAACTGGGAATGATTGGAGCTCTTAGAATGCTCTGTTTTGGGACCTTTTAAGCTCTTACTACAAGGTAGGGTCTTTTTTCCGTTGCATAGGAACCCTTAGTGACATAAGTATGTGGTGATTGATCCAGATTTAGTGACCCAAATGTATAGTGATTTGTCCAGAGGCATGTGACAGTGGTCCGTCAAGCTTGCCCCCCATGGCACTCTAAATGAGGAGTGAGTTACTTCACACTTGCGAACACATGGCAACAGTAAACATTAAGGTGGAAAGTAACTGGGCACTCTAACATTGCCACTGGCCCCAGCCTGGACCATCAAATGGTCTTGAAACTCCACTACCTCAGGGTCAAAGGGGCTGGGTTTGTGGAAGCAGAGCCAGGGTGCCACGGCATGACAATCACAGGGCACTGTTACCTGGGTATTGGCTTACTAACTGCATGGCTGAGTTGTAATAAAGTGTTCAAAAAAGCATTGGGATATTGGGCTATTGTTCATCATATTTTCTGACCATTACTTTGGTCTTGAGCATTGTTTATTTCAAATGCCATTTAATACCATGTAATTTCTGATAATCATCGCAGTTCCTGTGAACATTCTTGCACTCTTGTGTAATCTGTTGGCCAGAAGAACCCATGGCGCATGCATGCCAGCATTCGCAGGACCAGTTGGATCTGGGCAGTAATTACACTTCGAGCAGAAGGAGTCGTGACCACATGCAAGCCTGGATTCATAAGAAGTCATCAAGATGCTCTCATCAATAGCCAGCTCTCAGATGGTACAGTAATGCAATTATGAGTTCTAGTTTCTGAACGACATCATTTGATTGATGTCAATAGGTGATGGTGGGTTCCAGGGAGCGTAAGCCCTCTTAGAGCGATGTGGAAAAATGGATTGATGTTGCCCCTGCTTTTAATTATTTTAGATTCCCCATCAAATTTCGAACAGATTCACATGGGAGCTGGCACAGTGGAAAAAAAATAGGCAGTCCAAAAGCTTTTTAAATTATCCAAAATGAATGGAGGTATTCAATCTACTCTCAGATGTTGAAATTAGGTTTGCGACACTCGCTGTGCATGCCATCAAATTTCTCATTTTGAGCTGAAGTCTGTGTTGCGCAGAGCCATATATTTGGACGGATGGAACTTCGCCGAGCCGTGGTTCTTCTGGGATCTGAGAATTTTCACAGTTTGATGAGAAATGTTCCACTCCATCACATCTATAGATTATTTTCTGCCTGTAAATTTCAGACTTTTATTAATCAAATCATTGCTGCCTCTCTCTCTCTCGCTCTCTCTCTCTCTCTCTCTGCCGATTCAGAGTGCATCGGCTGAAGAGGATTCTGTAGGAAATAGATCTTCCCAGCACTTCCTCGCTGATATTGAAGGTTTTGAGCAATAAACTCTTGTAGCTGCACAGTTTTCACTTCACATCAATCTCCTGTCAGAGCTACGGCTTGGACAATCATCCGTTTGATTTTGAAAAGGGCAAATGTAAATTGGAATCTGTTTTGCTGTCAACACCATCATACAGGTTGTGTACAATAAAAAAAAAAACCCGGAGGGTGAAATTCAGCAGCTTTTAAGTTCATCACAAAGAAAATGATGTTATTCCTAAATGTAGACTTTGATAATATTGAAATCCCACTCGGTTCCCTCCATGACCAATGCGAATCAATTTGCTAGCTAACCCACTACTTTCGTACATTCATAATACTGGAAAATCAGTACCCAAAGGGTGCCAACCAAAGTCTCGTCATTTTCTGTGCAGAGTCATGGGGGTCCGAGCACAGGGAATGATCCAGGAATGACCCTGGACAAGGTACCAGTATATCACAGGGCACACTCACTCATTCACTCACTCACAAGGGGTGACTTTATGGATGCTGATAGTCCTAACATATGTTTTTGGAATGTGGAAGAAGTCCTGGAGGAACCCCATGCAGACACAGAAAGAACATGCAAAATATTATTGTACCAATAAATACATATACAAATAATATATTGTACCAACTCAGTGTCACAGTGGATAACAATGTCACTTCACAGCTCCAAACTCCAAACTTTGAGTCACAGCCTGGTTGCTGCCGGTGTGTATTTTGCATGTTCTCTCTATGATCATAATACTGTATATGATCAGAAGGATAAAGAACTGCTAGACTCTATAAAATTAATTCATTCGTGTCCTAAAGCCGCTTAATCTAATTCAGGGTCATGGGGAGCCAGGGCAACACCATGCACATGACAGGAACCAACGTTGGATAGGACTCAGTCCATTGCAGGACACGTACACACAGGAACACTTTAGCAATGCCAGTTGATTAAACGTCTTGAATGTCTTTGGAATTCTGGAGGAAACCTGGAGAAAACCCACACAGACATGGGGAGAACATACAAATCTCTGCAGCTGTGAGATGACGTAAATTGTGCCCAATGGTTGAATTCCTAACTCTGGGCTTGTATTGGATTTGGTCTCAAACGTGAGCGAATAATTTCTGTGAAATGTTAGATATGCTTTGGACAGTCTTCATTGCGAAAGGATTTGTGGTTTCTCTACTTGAGAAACGTGAAAAGAAGCTGCAAGAGTGCCGAAAAACACGAGCAAAAACTACCAGCGTGAATTTTAGCGTGAGGAAGCCAAGCTTGTGCCAGTGCCCTTTTATACCCGTCATTTCTGGCAAGAGAACTGGAATGCTGAGCGCTCGGGCCGAGGCAAGGTTATTTGCTGCGCACGACTCTCAGCCAGTGTGTGACATTTCAGTAATGCAAAACGCCTGAACCATGGACAGAAGCAGTCGAAGAATGCCACGGTCCTATACATGTGACGCTTGTAGGTGAAAGCCCTACTCCACGCGTCAAGATGATGCTCGAGAACAATGCCATGTGCGATTACATGGGTCAGCTCTCAGCTCTGGTCATTGAGAATCAGGCCTGCTTTAATGCGCTGTAAATTTCACTCTCTCTATCTGAGGTCAACAGACTTTCTTTCTAAAAGGTAGGACGAACGATTGGAGGAGGCTTACAGCTCCGTGGCACCATGCCTGACATGCTTAACGGGATCAGAGGACAGCTGGCAGACCCACGCCGCCTTCCCATGGAGTGGCACACCGAGTCCGGCCAACAGCATGTAAATCACCCGAGTCTCCACACAATCCCTCTTTGTCTGGAGGGCAGAGCTGAAGGAGCGGAGAGGACTTAACTGAGCACATTCATGCCTGAATAAATGTCAATGTCAGGAAACAAGATGGCTTGATTAGTGATTAGTCCTTTTGATTTTAATAGCACACGTTTTTGTACAGTTTCTATATCTTGTAATGCCTTTATGCCATTTCTAACAATAGATTTCATGTAGGTTAATTCCATACATTCCTTTGAGATGCAGGTGCACTTTCATGCTGTGACTGCGAAGGCCACTGAAGGCCACCGAACTCATTGTCATGTTCAGGGTTTACTTTGTGACATTATCACGCTAGAAGTAGCCATTAGATGGTAAGCTGTGGCCATAAAGGTGTGTACATGGTTAGCAGCAATACCTGTGGCATTCAAACAATAATTGATTGGGATTAATGGTCTCAAAGTGTTTCAAGGAAACATTCCCCACACCATTATGCCACCTCCACCGGCCTGGACTGCTAACAAAAGGAAAGTTGGGTCCATAGATTCATGCTCTTGGTACCAACTTCTGACCCTACCATCTATGTAACTCAGCAGAAACTGAGATTCATCAGACCCTCTTATGAGTCCAATTTTGATGCCAACTGTGGCCTCCTTTCTGGACGTGGTCTTCTTCCCATGCTTTTCTGCTCTGCATAATTATACAGAGAAGTTATCTGAGCCACTGTAGCCTTTCAGTCAGCTCAAACCAGTCTGCCAAAATAGGAAATACTACTAAATTTAGAAATGTTTGTAACAGCGGTACCCTACAATGGATTGGCACCCTCTATAGGGGTTTTGCTGCCATGAGCCCTATGCTGCCAGCTAGGCACTGGCTCTGCCACGACCCTGTCCAGGATTAAGTGGACAAGGAAGTGAATGAATGAATAAATGTAATAGCTGTGGCTTGGTTTGTATCACCCTCACCTCACAGCAAGAAGGTCCTGGGTTCGATCCCAGGTGGAGTGGCCTGGATCCTTTCTGTATGTTCTGTATGTCCTCCCCAGTTCTGTGTGGGTTTACTCTGGGTGTACCAGTTTCCTCCCACAGTCCAAAGACATGCATTAGGTTAATTGATTACATTAAATACTCTGAGTGTGTATATTTGACTAGTTTCGATGTAACCTTGAGCATCTAGTGGCCTCAGACTTTTGGCTCCTAGTGTATAATCTTATTCCTAGGTTTATCAGTGCTTTTTGGTCACTTAGTTATAGTTCTGATGCACAAATACTGCCTGTATGGACAATATTTGGAGGATGATGGACCATGAATGGCATATCAATGATGCTGACATGGTAGTGACATCATAATTTGTGTTAAGCTGGTATAAGCGCACTGTGCAGCAGCATTATTAGGGATAAGTACATTTATGATTAAATCCTGTATATTGTCTGTTCTTTGTGCTTTGTTATTGGTTATTTTTATATGCCCTTTGTGTGTCTTTTTGGTTCAGGTAATAAACTCGCCTTTGAGTCCGATGGTGTCCCAGCAGGTTCCTTGGCTCACAGTATTGTTACGGTTATACAGTTACATACAGTTCGAACATTTTCCTAATGATATGTTCGAATGCTGAGCCACAAGGGAAGCAGAATGTAGCTTTCAACATGCATGTCAGAGATAGTCTTGGGATCAATTCTCACTTTCTATAAACATTATCTATACTGTACTGTTATCCCTGATGGTCCTTAAGGCCCGGCACAGGGAGGTTGGTGAGCTGGATTTGTTGAGCAGGTCCATGTCGTCTAGCTGAACATGAAACCACCCGTAGTTATCTCAGCTGGTTTGGGTTTTAGGGTGCAGAAACATTTTACCTCTCCTGAAAACAGCTAATTAAATCCACATTGTTGTACTTGGAACACAGTACCAGAATAGCTGTCATTCATATCCTGGTGTCCTCAACAATACCACTCTTTTGGTTGTATTTTCAAATGGGACTGTGCGGCCAACAAAAAATAGATCAAATAAAACATAAAGGTTTGTACTCTGCCTGAAGGAATATCTCTAATGAAATCATTAAAAGTAATAAACAAAATTACTTATGAGGGCAAAATATTATTTTCTCTAGGTAAATTGCTCCCCAGTAATAAACCCATAACTGCCTCCTTTTCAAAGGTGCCTTATAAGCTAACCCGGCAGAGGATAATTTAATTGGCGGAAATTCAATAAAACATATTGCAATGTATTATTACGCGATAATAAAGGAATCATTGCAGATTAATTTAGCACAAAGCTAAATTAGCTCTACCGACTGGACTCCTGGACTATAAATGTCTACTTTTAAATATCAAACACAATTCCATTAAGGCAATATCTTACCATCGAGTGGTAACATCATTTATCCGTTATTGCTGCAGTGGAAGTGGAAGTGGAAGTGGGACAGAGAGGGGAAAATCATTTAAATGAAGGATCATTTTCTTTCATTTTATTGAATGTCCTTAGGTTGGGTTTTTTTTCTCCTTGTGTACTCCTATAATCATTAGTTCTATTGTATTGTGCATATGTCTGTCTGTCTGTGTGTGTGTTTGTGTGTCTGTGTGTGTGTGCCTGTGTGAATGGCCTAGATCAGATTAAGGTAGCTTCAAGTCTAGCCCTTTTCAGGTGAAACTTTACATTAAATGTATATTCTAGAACCACTCCAAAACTGACTTCTCTCCAATTCATCTATCCAGTTCCTAATGGTTAACCCCTATTTACACTCTCAACATAGAAGCAGAAAAAAGGGACTCGGGCAGCCTTTAGAACCATGGGACTGGCTCCACCTGATAGCCTCCACTCTTTCTGAATTTATTCCATTAAATTGTGGAACTGTGGAGATTTAGACCCATTCATCAATGGGAGGTTGGAGATGGTGGGTGGGGTTGAAGTCAGTTATCTTTGCAGGCACTTCAAGTTCTTCTACCCTAAACTTAGCAAATCCTTCTTTATGGACTCTATGGATTATGTATTGTCATGGTAAAAATGAGCACACGATTCTTTCAAACTCTATCTAAAGGACATTTCTATTGCCTCGGTATCAAGAGTCTTTTGCGAAAAATGCCCATTTCTGAGGGTCTGGGTATGAAGCCCAGGTGAGACCTGTAATGTAAAGTTTGGGAAATGTAGTTATGGTACACTGGGATGGACTGGTGTCCTGCTGAGGGTGAATCTCTGCCTGCACCCAATACAGTCCAGGTTATACTCATGACCCTAACATGATAAACAAGGGTAAAACAGGATCTAAAAAAAATAAAACAAACAAACAAACAAAAAAATACAGTTAGCACTAAGGTAATCCCAAATTAAAGCCTAAACCTGTCATTTAACATTTTATAAGAACATTAGGAGTAAAAGTATGTCCATCAAACAAGCAGCAGGTAGAGAACAGGCAATAGTAAAGAGAAAATAAATATAGAAATAAAAAAATAAATAAACTGTGCAAATATTTGCGCTTTGATCTAAAAATGCAAAGTTGCAAAATGCATTAGTGTTGACTTTCTTGTTTGTTCCATTGTAGGTTATTTCACGCAATGTATTAATCATAATAATACTTTAGAAAACAACAGTACTAATAAAGTAGGAACACTTTCCATGCAGCCGTGTAACAATTCCATTACGAGAAAATAAAAATAACCAGGAAGCCCCTGGGCTTAAGGCTTTGATACAGTTTTTCTGGGAAGCATATCTCTCTCCTTATAAACTATTACAAGTGAGATATTCTGATACAAAGCAACCAGGAACTGTGCAGCCAATTAGTCCTTTACTTTAGTATGCAGATTTGAGTCTGAGCGATGTGATAAAGCTTCACCCTCCCTAACTAAACAAAACATAATGTACAAACAAAACAAAGAAAACCGAATGCAAAGAGCTTAATGAACACAACAATGAGGATTACCAGCTACAGAGACGGCGTACTCTTAATAGAAAAAAGTTTAGACTTCTCTTTAATAAACTTCTTAAAACATAGACACTTCTTGTATGCATTTGCCCTATCATGTGACTTTTTTCTTGAAAATAAGCTTTGGAACCTTTTTTAATCCTTAATTAAATAATGAACATTACAATTAAGACTATTTTTGCCCTGAACTCGTATTATGTGTTATTTACAGATAGAAATGGTTATTTTATTTTAAAATAAAACTTTTGAAAATGGCACAAATGATTACAGTAAAAGTCTAATGATGAAACTGATAAAGTATTTTATATGTTTTTAGATTTTATATGATTTTATTTTATTTACTTATAAAAGAAGTACATCAGTAAGTATATCTAAATTGCTTATGTTAAAAGTATAGTGTGTGTGTGTGTGTGTGTGTGTGTGTGTGTGTGTGTGTGTGTGTATATATATATATATATATATATATATATATAGATAGATAGATAGATAGATAGATATGGGATGAAAATCCTCATGTAATTTAGTGAGTATTGGATTGAAAGTCAAAGCAAAACACTTACTCTATTGTTGTACTCAGTGTGCTAGCATAGCTGCTAAGCTAACTGCAGTCTGTGTTCTGGAGGATTCAGTTCCTGTTTTCCTGTCGATTGGCTGTCAAACCGTAGTAATGTGAAAATAAAGAAAAACACAACTGCACTGAGCAAGGGCTGCTGTGAATCTGAATCACTGAATCACTGTGTACTGATTCGTGAATCATGAGTCTCACGGCTTGACTCATACAAGTTTACAAATGATGAGAACTGAGACAAATTTCTCTAGCCAGAATGTAGAATGACCAAATGTCCACTGTATTTGGTATGTTCCCCCTTTTGCTATGCACTCATGCTGCATGGACACCACAAGTTTGTTTTGAAATGTGATGATCCCTTTTCTCCCAGCACGATTTAAAAATATTATAACGAGCATGTTGAGGTGGATGCTTTCTCTGTCTTCAGGTGCCCATAAATGCATGACAGTGTAGGTGACTGTGGAGGAAAGTCCAAGACTGTCGGCACTCCTTGATCATCTTTTGTCTTCAGGTAGTTGTTGCAAAGCTCATTTGTTTAAGTGGCTTCTCTTTAGCTATTTGTAACTTTCACAAAAGCACCACCAGTTATTTAAATCAGTTATTTAATTCATCAAAATATATATGGTATATGTGCTGTTAATAATGACTAGTATGTTATTTAGCTAGTTTTATGGAAAATGGCAAAAAGGTACCGATTGCACTGAACACCACACTTATTTTAATCTTTCAGAAATGTAATTCTTAAGGGGGTCTGGTGGTGAAGTGGGGCATTTGTCGAGGAATTCACTGCACATCCCATTACAGCCTGTCTGGAGGCCTAGCCTGTCCATTGTCACGGTGAGGCGGGTCTCAAACATATCTAATTATTTACCAAAGGTCAAGAAGCAAGTGCCCTCAACAAATCCAAGAACAGGACCCGCTCCTATTAATCTCCATTCTGTGGATGATAGATATGTGATGGGGAAAGGGCCACTCGTGCCCATTCCTGATTTACAGAGTCGCATCAATCTTGTCACCCACTCTCCAAACAATAACTGTCAGGGTGGAGGGCAGGGGGAGGGTAAAGGGGGAAATGTTGCAGTCCTACTACTGTATACGTGAACTGATCTGTAATGTTGCCTCTCCTAATTTCTCCATGATGGAATTGGAGGGGACATATTTCCACCAGCACTATCCATCTCAGCAGAGTCAGAGAGGGCCTGGCCTGAGCTGACAGAAATGGGCCGAGATGGGGGCGGGCGTGAACCGAATTGGCCACGTTTAGCCAGGGTCTGCTTCCACTCATCAGTCAAGCGCAGGGAATAAAACAAGGAAAGTGGTACGGTAATGATACATTTGTTCACAGTATTGACTGCGGCAAAAGATATTTGATGCATTTGTCAGCGCTCTCAGGGAAATGACGAACAGGAAGCTTTAAACGCTGTTATGTTTACAGACATCTGAATGGGATGGCACTTATTTTATTAGGCTGCAGGATTGAAAACATGTTTGGCTCATAGCACATGCCATTGGAAGCTGTGTACATAATAGAGGACATACAAATCTGTTTCCTTCCTCCGTGTGTTGAAAGAGGAGGAGATGAATTGTCTTTGTGCAGTTGGAACATTTATTTCTAAGCCATAAAATAGTTGAATCCGGCCTTTATGCTTCTGGAAGGTCTTTCTTTGAAGGCCACTGACAGGCATTTCCACCCATATATTCCTTTGGTCCAGGGTTATTGATATTTAGTACAGGTTTCTTGGCATGAAGAGAGAAACTCCCTTCATCTCTTTCGCTGTTTTTTTGCGATGACCTTGCTCTATTTAGACATTATGGAGAAAGTCCACAGCTGGGTAGCACCAAATAAATTGTAGATCTAGACTCTTCCTAGCTGTTTAGAGAGATAAAGTTATTGGACAAAACCACCATATGACTTTACAAGATTATTTGAATGAAGTTGCACGATTTTCAAATCTCATCTGAAACAAAACCGAACTCTGAGGGATAACTTCATCTACAAATCATCTCCCATTCCGTTCTCCCATTGCTCAGTGCCGCTGTGTTCTCTGAGGAGAAGATTCACAAAGATATAGGAAACCAGTTCTGAAGTAAGTGCCGTCACTCCAAATTCCTTCACGCTTACATTTTAAATGGCATCGATTCTGTGTCTGATTTCACAGTTTTAGGTCTATTAAACCAAAACAATGCAAAAAGAATTAGTAGCCCAATGTTTTCAGGTCTACATTTGATGAATCTAACCACAATTGTGGGTAAACATGGATGTAACTGGATGATTAGTTTTATTCTTATGTATTTATATATTTATCGTTTCACAACTGGGTCAATATGCCCCGTCCATTGTTTCTGGGGATTTTGGGAAGCAGATCCATAATGATTCTAATAAAATAACACAGTAAAAGAATGAAGAGCAAATTAACTGAATGTCTGACTCCATAGTTTTCCACCAGTCATGACTGTAGTCAGGAATTAAGCTTTAATTTAAATTCATTTAAAAGAATCAATAAATACATGAAAGGTTGAAGAGCTTCAGACATAAAGATTTTAAAGACCAAAAATGATCTGGACAAGAAAACAGAGAGTTAATGAATGAGAACAAGCCCAGAACAGGCTTAATATTCCAGAACAAAAATATAGTCCCTAAATACTTTATATAAGCATATCATATGCCAGCTTAATATTAAGCATTGCTTTAATTTATTACGAAATTCTTTGAAATGCTATACCACCCACCTTAACGTAATGCAGTTCTAAGCCCAAAAGGAGCACAATTGTATCTATCAACAGCACTAGAAGAAGATCAGTGACTCAAAAGCTTGCTTTCTAAATAAATAAGGAGCTGGCTTTGAGCCCCAGCTCCCCTGTTTTCAGAGATATTGATGGCGGGCTGAATTAATGTGGCCTATAAGACAACACACCAAATCCCTGCAAAGCCTGGAACTGCCCTCCCTCTTAGACACTTGACATTTGTTTTTCATCATGAACTTAAAGGTCACTATCTGCCGCAGTGCCAGCCATCTTGTTTTGGCTCACATTTGCATGAATTTTATTACCTCATACTCGCTGGAAACTCCAATTGTTTGACTTAAAGTGGAGCTTTTATTATTGGCTTGATTACGTACATACAAATAAACATGCTTAAGTGTATGTGCCTAAAACCAGAAATGTGATCATTGGTACGGGTTCACCACCAGGCCAAGCTAGTATTGCAAAATCTATACACTGTACTGTGCAAAAGTCTTGAATATACCAGGTTTAGCAATAGTATAATGACTATATTTAAGTATTTCGTTATTATTTCGTTAATCTATTTGTTTTTTTCCTATTCTACTTTTCTCTTATTCTCTTTATTGGGAGAAAATACAGGAAATTTGTATGCATGATTAAAAGAATGGAAAAAAAATCAGAAATAAACAACCCCTATAGGCTACAATGGCAAGTATTTAGTGTCACCTTCCCTTACACTTTAGGCACTTTTATAAATAATAGCAGCATCTGGCAGCTTCATTGAGAAGCTAAGTTGACCCTTCTACATTCCAAAGAAGCTTGGTCAGGAATAGTCCTTTTTGGAAGGGTAGGTAGCAGCCAAGAAACCAATTTTTCGGAAGAGGAACAGGGTGAAAAGGCTACAACATGCTAAACCTCACAAAGATTGGAATGAAGATCAGTGGAAGAGAGTCTTATGGAGTGACAAATCCAAGTTTGAATTCTTTGGATCCAGTTATCAACGATATGTTATATTTGGTCATTATACCATTGCTAAAACCACAAATCTAATGGTGGCCTAGAACCTTTGCACAGTACTGCATGTATACAGTGATGGCCAAAAGTCTGAGACCACTAGTGAGAATATTGCATTTTTCAAACTGAATACCATGTTTTTCATTACAAGTCATAAAATCAGCATACCAAATTAAATGAAAAGTTGAATATTTGGGCAAAAATACATAAATATCAGGATTTATTCATATTTAGTGTTTTTTTGTGACGTAAACCCCATCGAGCATTTGTGGGGGCACTTGAAGACAAAGAAAGCCAAGTATTCGGTAACATCACAAGATGCTCTTTGGAAAATTGTGAAAATATTGTGAATAACATGGGCCAATCAGATTTTGTGGAGCTCAAGTACATGCTGTCATTACACCAAAAAGGGGGAACATACCAAATATTTATTTAGGAGACTCATCGTGAGCCACAGGTTACAGAGTTAACATTCTTGTTTTTTGGTCATGCATGGTGAAACATTTTCCGTTCATGTGTTCAGACAGCAAAAAATACTCTAATATATGCCTTATATATGGAATATATGGCAGCAGTTTTCAAACTATACCGTACCTGATCATCAAAAGTAGGCCCGATCAGCTGCACCTCAGGCTGCAAATGTGAGTAATTTCCCATGACCCCCTGCAGCCATATTCATTAACCTGCTTTGCGAATAGGCCAGTAAGATCTGCATTTCTCTCATTAATATGCCTGACTCTCTTAATGAGGCTTAACAGACCTCCACACCCCTCGTTTCAGTGGCTACGCATGCATGCAAGCTTCAGGGAACGTCTGTACCCAGGATGGAACGCGCCTCCCGTCAGCTTTGAATATATCAGTGTCTATTCTTGAACTTAAGATGGATAATGACAATATGTATTGACATCATGACTGTAGATTTGGAAAATGTAGCTTTATTCTTGAGAACAGATAAACACAGTTGATATAGGTGCCTTAATAAGAACAATACAAAAACATAGACGTTACAAACAATTTTGTATTGTAACAAGGAAAACTATTGTGTTTCAAATGGTGCACTTTTTCTGTACTACTAGCTTAGCAATAAAGCAAGTAATATGAGAACAAACTTGCAAATACTGTGTAGGGGCTTAAATAAGTAACACAAATAAGACAAGGGAACTAACAAGAAGTAAAGAACAAATACAATATCTGGGAGGCCAAAAGGATCACGTGTGATATGAGCAGCAATAGGGGTCATTTATATTTAGTTATATAGCAGACGCCTTTATCCAGAGCAACTTACAATCCAAACAACTGTGGTTTAAGATCCTTCAAGAATCCTCAAGGACCCAAGAGCAGCTTTGAACCCCATAGTCTAAAGTCCAGTACCTTAAATGCTAAGCCACCACAGTGCACAAGTTTTTCCCTTTAGTAGATGCCCTTTATCCAATCTTACAATCCAAACAAGTGTGGGTTAATTGCCTTTCTCAGGGATCTATCAGTGGCAGCTTGGAAGAGGTGGGACCTTCCAGGACCACTGCCTGGTCCACAGTCCAGGACTTTAACTGCTAAACTACCACAGATCAAAAAGTAAATCTAACTACCATATATGCAATCTAATGGTGGCCTGAGACTTTTGCACATACTATAGTATGCAAAGCAGCCTGTTTTACTCCTGCTATTCCCAATCAGGGTCACAGTGCGTATCCAGGGATTCACTAGGCATAGACAGAGGTGCCTAGTGAATAGTTTGGATTTAAACTCGATTCCAATCAACCAATAGCGCTCCAGTTTGAATCACCCTATCAAATAACATTCTAACACAAAGGTATTCAACTTCAGTCCTAGAGGGCCGGGTTTCATCAGAATTTGGCGATTTCCCCGCTCAAACACACCTGATGAGACTAATAAACTCACCAGCTAATAACCAGTAATCGGACTATAACGATGTTTTTATATCCACTGGGCATGGTGCAAGTGATATGACTCCTCCCACATCGTCTGCGCCATTTATTGCTGAGAACCGAGCATTTCAAACTTAATGGTGTCAGTTCTCTTCACACCCAGGCTGATATTGGTATTTGTGAATCAGATATTGCACTCCATTATTCCAGATTATGTGCGGAGTCCTAGAGAGTTTGGTATAATGGCCGAAGAGCGGATGCACAAATGAAATGACCACCTGCATTGATTTGCTCTCAGTGGAGGTGGCGCGTCATAAATAATTCAGGGACAATACTGTAAATGATAGCAGCCGACACCTCTGAGGTCAGACAGGTAAGGAAAAAATGAGGTAGGCTGATGGTGAGAAGTCACAACCTGTCAGGACTCCAAGCCCACAGTGATTTTATTATTAATTCCCTCTTGTGTCTGCATACGGTGCTGTGGCCAGCCTAACACTGAAACTATTTATACAGGTTAAGGAGATCAATTAGATCGTAGAACCTCCACCCCCCTTCTCCTTCATACAGACAGCCTATAGCACAGTCTGCTTTTTCCAGTTCTACATTCATTTATCTGAACGAGACGGCCTGGTGTGACAGAGAGTAATCACCCGTTGTGGTATATTTACGAGTTTAGGTGCCTTGGTCCTTTGGTAACTTGGCTGAAAGGGTCAATAAAAAAGAAAATGGCTTTATGATATTTTTGATGGAATGCTTCATTCCCTTATCCTGTGCTCTGAATCACAAACAAGCCATAAAAGAAGGCTGCGGAGTCATTTTCGCTTTAATTTTGGAACCTAAAGTCCATTGATGGGGAGAAATAATGCTGTGCATGATAACACTATGCAAAAATTGAACTCTGTCTGGGATTTTAATCTAATTGAAAGTCTTAGAAATGCATTTTCCACCACATTTAAGTTGCAGTCAGCCTACAAATTAATAGTAGACCTGTCCACTGATAGTAGAGCTACACTTCTAGAGAACAGCAAGATATGCAGAACATAACCAAACTGTGGATTGATGCATTGGCCCAAAGGTAGTTTGGATGAAAGCAGCGCTTAATTTGTAAAACATGAGGTAAGGGAGCACAGAGCGTGGAATGATCCAGCAAGTGGGCAGGGAGTGAAAAGGTCCCAGAACGTACAGACACAACGGTGCTCTAAGTGCTCCACCTAATATGGTAGCCTTCAAAATAGAATATCTATATTAATAGATCAAATAGATAAATAGATATTAAAAAGACATCAGAAAGGAGGTTACACAAATAAGCATTTCATTAAAATTCATTTATTAATATTGCTTATTTTACATTTAATTTTATATATGAAAACGAAGAGGGGCTGGATCCACATAAATTATCCAAATAAGGGTTATTTATCCCGTGCATTCAAATGTAAAATTGATAAAAGACTACCCAAAAAAGACCAAGCAAATATTTACATTTTTAAATGTACTCCAGAAATGTACAGGGACTGTGCACCACAAATACATCCTGGTCACTGTCTAATTAGCCAGGGCCCTCGTCACCTGACACTGAACCAGGTAATTCATCAGAGCTTATGATCCCAAAGCATATTGGATGAACAGATTATAAAACTGACTAAACTTTGAATATTTGATTTGATAAATCCCATATTAACATTGTTTAATGAGATCAGATCTCTATTACCAATATTTAATCAAGAGAGATTTCAGGTAAGGATCTGATTATGAACCAAAATGCTAATAATTACAGTTATGTGCCCAGACCTACCTCCAATAATGAAGTCACCACATACTATTTTAAAAACTGGGGTAATTCCTCCACGTTTAGCTGTTTAGCAGGCGACCTTATCCAGAGCGACTTACAATTGATACAATCTTATAATCCAAGCAATTGTGGGTTAAGAGCCTTGCTCAAGGGCTCAACAGTGGCAGCTGGTCCGTAGTCCAGCCAGTCATAGCCAGTACTTTGCTTCACTGTGTCATGATACTGAAAGTCAATAAGATGTCTGATCTTTGGCGATGATTTTTTCCTGAATTGAACACATATCTGGTAGAATTTAGGAACATAAGCATTAAATAGTAAGTGTAGTATGGCAGCTCTGTATCATCTTATGTCAGAAATCAAGGCCTAAATGTAATCACATGATGTTTTTCAGGTTTGTTGACTTGGACCATATCAATTCTATATGGTCTCATTATCACTAAGTTCTGGCTATGTTCTGCACCTGATCTAGTGCTGACTGCGGTTATTCCACCACAGTGTGTGAACTGGAGCTGGGCCACTTGTTTACCCAGTAGTCGTTTAGTCTCAGTGCAGTCCAATTGTGTTTTAGACTTTGAAAGTCCTGAAGAAGAGTGTTGTAGCTGGAAAGGGAGAACAAACAAAACACAAATTCTTATGTCCAGAAACTTTGCTATAGAGTGTATCTGTGTATGCTGGTCGACCAACAAAGAATCACTGATTGACTTATTGGCCTGCTAGAGTGAATAACAGATCAAGTGACCATCAGTTTAACATCCCATTTGGAATTAAATTCAGCCAGCGATCTTGCTGTCTGATTAATTACACCCTTCAGCACAAATTTTAAACTTTCCATACTTAGTTTTACTTTTTATACAGCAGCAAGCAAGCAGTATCTTTTACATCCATCAGATAATAAACAACAATTAATGAAGCAATGTTTCAAAGGTTTTGCAGCTAGCTAGCCAACAATGTTCTCCAGTCATGATGTGATGAATGAGCACAATGGATATGAAAAAAGGAAGAAATTCAGAGTTTTTACAGTCCCAAAGACCCCAATTACAGGGACAAAACAAAACAAGAGAGATCTTGGGGAACCATAAATTGTTACACCGGATGTCTGTGTCTTTCTGCTAAGAATTGTGCTTCAGTGTCTGCACCGTACTTTTCTTATTGGTTACAGCTGATATAGAGTGAAACAGACACTTGAGGGCCCTTTCATTAGATACACCTGTTCAACTGCTCATTAACGCAAATAGCTAATCAGCCAATCACATGGCAGCAACTCAGTGCATTTAGGCATGTAGTCACGGTCAAGACGATCTGTTGAAGTTCAAACCGAGCATCAGAATATCCTGATACCTCCTCCAGCAGTCATGTATCAGAGACAGCAATGGCCATTGTTCATGCCATTGGTACTCTAGGTCACCATTTACATATATTACATCTTGTCACTTTTTAAAATGTATATTCTGTTTTGTAACATTATCAAACCAAATTTCTTCCCATATTTTGGTGTTTTCCTTTCAAAATTGTTTTAATTGCATTTGCAAACTTTGCAAAAATAGATGCAAAGTATTTCTAGGACATAAGTATATTGCATTATCAATGAATCTACAGAGCCCAACATCATAGCACTGCTTTTGTCCTGGCTTTCCTCTTTCCAAATGGCCTATCAATACATGGCATAAAATAAACTCAGATCATGACACCATCAGCCACCTTACTGCCAAAAAAAAGGTATATTGAAATGACCAGTCTATCACTCCAAGATGGTTTTGACATCGAACTTCAGAAGTAAAATGGTCTCTAAATTTCCCAATGTTCTCTCCCTGACCCCAGAACTCACCTGAATAAATCAGTCTTTCCTGCTCAGCAGAGCCCAGGGCCCAGAGGACCCAAAGGACTCAGAAAGAGACCGAGTGAAAGAGAGAGGGGAGTGGTGGGGTGCAGTGTAATAATACTGAATTTATCCAGTGTTCATGGTCATCTGGTCTGCTAAGCACTCATTCCATTCATCAAATATAAGTAAAGACGTGTAATGCAGTATAATACTATGATATATCTGATGTGTGTATATATGTATATAGAGAAAAGTACAGCCCATTGCCATCAGGCTCATAAAATGCAGCCTCAACATACAAGCACTGCCAGTTGAATGGGTTTGACCATAAAGCTCAGTGGCACTACCTTAGGATGCCACCTTTCCAAGGAAGTTTATCAAATTTCCAATCCGTTGGACTATGGATCATGTTCTTATTGTGAAGCTTAAACATCTAGAAACAATACTCCAGTCATGATATAGGTCGCCAACGCTCTCTGGACAGGACTTTTGAGTGCCAGAGAGTCAATTAGGCCCTAGTCAAGAGCCCAACAGTGGCAACCTGGCAGAGCCTGGATTGCCAATGCCCATACGGTATCTGAAAGTAAGCATAGGGTGACAGTGGCAAGGAAAAACTCCCTAAATGTTAATAAGAAGAAACCTTGGCAGGACCAAGACTCAAAAAGGGACCGGACCTCCATAGGCAGCCTAGTTGATAAATGTGAGAATTAAACTAATTACCTAATCATTAAGTTTATAGTAATAGTTTAAATACACAGAAGCTAAACAGAAAAAGAGAAAATATTTAAAGAAAATATAGTAAAATTAAAAATCTCAATAAGACAATAAAATATAATGGAGCATAATGAAACCATAGAATATAATACAATACTATATATAAATAAAATATTGAATTTAATAACAGTAAACTGAGCCATTGAAGGGGCTCGTGTCCTCAACGGGAACGTTTAGTAGGCAGGGCACATATAATTGAGTTATATTTAAAGTGTGTACCTCCAACTTGCCAGGTTTGGTGTAGAAGACTGGCCTACTGTACATCTAACACCTTTGAGATGTTTTGGGACACCAACAGTGAGTAGACCTGTTCACTACTCAGTCTTTTAGAGCTATGATGTTTTTAAACCTGGATGGTCCAATATATGTCTGAAACTCAGGATAGGAAAAATAGCTGAGAGTTAAAATCATGTTAATAAAGTTAATTTACATTTCCTGAAAATCTAACCGGACACCACCCAGTGTATATCGGTGTATTATTGGCAATTCTTCAAGTACTGAATAACTGCAGTGGAACTTCCAACGGTGTTGTGCACGAGGCCTCTCAGCAGTTAATATCATGCTATTGTGTTCACTAATGGCAACAAATTTAGCTTTACTCGTCTCTCCGTGCCCACAGCACTGATCACCATACTAACTAGCAGAACGCATTTCAGCGCTCATAAATCCGACAAGCCATGTGCACGAGCATATTCCCACGCAGTGAGACAGAGACAGAGAGACAGAGAGAGAGGAAAAGGGAGGGCGAGGGAGAGAGGGAGGCTCTGGCAAGCCCTGGCGTGTCAAAGCCGGGCGCGAAGCACACTGCCACCCCCACTAAGATCTTTTTTGAAGTCCACCCGGATCCCAGTGCCATCTGGATGGGCTATGTGTGGCTGGCCCAGATCGGCGAGTCTGCCAGCAGTCCCCGATAGCACAATATGGCCCTTTCTTTAATGAACTACTAACTGTCGGCTTTTTAAATCGAAGTGACATTTTAGCCCTTTATCAGTGACATTTCCAATGGCCGACACATCACCCATTTATTTGCATTCCTTTTCTGGTACAAGACCCCATTCCTGTTATTTTTATAGCTCCCATAGCCTTTGTCATGCTTCCTCAGCGTCTTCATGTTTTAGTCATTATTATTGTCAATATATTATACAATTAATACGATGAATTATTGCGTCTTTTTCACCTGTGCTATACGAAGCTAAACCTAAATAAGTACAGGCAGTCTTTACACGACATCACAGCCATGTGCATAAATACCCTGTAGAATTGTAGCCTAAGCTCTCAAACGCTGTTTCTTTCCTCCATTTTTTTTCTTCCTTTCTTTTTTTTTTTAAGTAGTACAAACACTCAAGGTCCACAATGGCAGGGAACTAATGCTGCATTTATAATATGTGGACTTTACATATTTGAATTTCATTTTCAGGCTAATGCCAAGGCAAACACACTGCAGGTAACTGCAAGACTGTGGAGCATAAAGGACCATGGTGGCAGGTCAAATGCTGCATTATTCGCCTTCTCACCCTGAACATTTCAATTACCTGCAGCTACAATGATAGTTTAAAACAAGAGGCTGAAACGAACACATTAAGGTTCATACAGTTAATAATACAGTTCTCACTGATTTACTTATTTACTTAAAGGACTGCTGAATATTTTATAAGCTATTGGGTCCCAGAAAGAGGCAGTGCAGTGTTTTAATACATTAGCCTACCTGAACCTGAAATTGAGTGGTGTTTTTTCGAGTGATGCACGCAGACACCAAAGACAAACATGACCATCCAGACTGTTATCAACAACAAATCCAAAAGCCAGTCTGTCATGGCATGGGGATGTATCAGTGCCCTCTGCAAAGGTCATTTACACGTTTGTGATGGCAACTTTAATGCAGCATTTTCGAGGGATGTCCATATTTCAACAAGACAATGCAAAACCACATGCTGCACACATTACAAAGGCTTGAGGAGAGTACAGGTACTGGACTAGTCTGCCTGCAGTCCTGACCGGTCCCTAATAGAGAATGTGTAGAAACTTTTGAAACGAACAATGCGACAGCAATGACCCCATAATGTTGCACAGCTTAAGACGTGTCTGGAGGAAGAATGAGCAAAATACCACCTGACACATTAAATCATTTGGTATCCTCAATGCCAAAATATATTTTAAGTCTTATAACATGGAATGGCACCATTACAAAGCGATAAACGCTTTATCGGCCCAACTTTTTTTGGAATGGGTTTTATGCCTGAAATGCAGGAATGGATGTTTATTAACAAATGAAATTACGTTGACCAGACAAAACAGGAACTATCTTGGGTTCATACTGTCTGCAATGAAATAAAAGTCAATGTAAGAAACACTGCATTTTTTGCTTTTACCATACTGTCCCAACTTTTTCTGATCTGGGGTTATATACTGTAAGGTACCAGGATGGTGTGGTGCAGGGACTTGAGTCAAGGTGGTGCCTTCCGGTGATGCAAGACATGACTGGCTGTGTCTGAGGCATAGAAGCCAGTCAGGGGATCGTCCCAACTCTGCAACTGACTGGCAACCTTATGCCTGCATCATGTTCTCTGCACATAGACAATGGGGCACATTTGTAACATGGGTCAGTAAACAATGCAGATATTTTCCCAAAATCATATTTTAGGTAACAAAGTGTTGTTTATAGCTGCAGTATTTTTGTAACTGGTGTTCTTGTGACATAAGAAGAAATACTATTAGTTGATTCAGAGTAAAGCTTAACACCTAGCATATGTAGTAATGAGGAGACTAGTTGGTCCACACTTGACGTGAGAAATCCAGTCTCTATCCCAAGGAACACTAAGACCCCATCCCTGATAAAAAACTGGAAACTGTACACTGTGCAACAAATGAACGGTAACCGACAAACCTCACCTCACCAGAGGAGGGATACAAACCAGAGAGGCTCAGCATTTGGGAGCAAGTAGGTTCATATCCAGCCTCTGGCAAGGTGAGATCGGATTGTAATGGTATGGTGTTTTGATTACTGGAGCCAGTAAGTCCATGTGTATGCCTTCTTGCAATTGTGCTCCACTTTCAGGTTGCTTATTCTACTGGGTTACCTCTCGTTTCGACATGGGAAGGCTCTGAGGGTGTACTCACACTATGCTGGGTTGCCTTGTACCATGACAGAACACAATCCCCCCCTAAAAAAACAAACAAACAAAAAAAAAAAAAACCTCCACCACTGGCCTGCGCTCACATTGTGCTTTAACGTTCTGGGCCCAAGAATGCTGAAGTCATGATGCTACTTTTTTTGGTGATAAGATGTGCTTGCACAGCACCATAGTCATGGTTGTGGCTTTTTTGGAGCCTTTTCAGGTGTGCCCTCACACGCCTTATACATTTAACATATGTTTATGCAATTAAGTGATTTTTGGCTACTCATGCTGCACCTTGAGTTCACACTACATGTGTACTGTGCCCAAGTCCACATGCACTGACCCTGAGCCCATCTCTTCAAGTGGGCCTGAGCACAATCTGGCATACCACTCCCAATCACGGTACAAATGAACCACACTTTGGGGGTGAAACGTGCTTGGGCACGGTACAGATCATGGTGTAGTACACCATGAGTCTCAGTCCACCTCGGGGTGGGAGCTTTATCTGTGATTGCCACATGAGCAGACCAAGAATGCCCCCAAATTACAAAAAGGAGTTCTCAGATGGCTATTAAGGTGGTTGGTCTTTGTGTATGTTGCAAATAAATGATATAATTTATGATAATTGAAGCAGCAGTGTTGACGATTATTTGTCAGCTGGTACAGATGAAGAAAGGACAAAATGTTTTGAAAACCAAGAATAAGCCTGAAAAAGCAGGTAAAATGATTGTTTGTTACAGATTAACTATGCTGTTTAAAGAAGTATCCATCATTTTACATCATTGTATGCAGCTATAAGTTAAAGTAATTATTGCTTCTCTACGTCAGCACTGGAGATACAAGGGTAACGTAGCTACGCAAAAAGAAAAGCTTCTAACCGCCAGTTTAGCATATATATGAAGTACATATAATCACACTTCTGATTACCCTGCTGACTCATCAGTCAAGCCTTGAGGACATGAAGAACAATTGAACATGGAACCTATTGTAGTACATGTATCTGTAAGATGCCCCTTAACCCCCAAGGCTTAACTGTTTACATGATACAGAGAGCAAGGATTAGCAGCATAAGACTAAAGTAAATGGTAATAAACATAGTCCTGATGTCCTGATTTCTGAGTGGAAAAATTTATATATAGATTGTGAGAGAGAGAGAGAGAGAGAGAGAGAGAGAGAGAGAGAGAGAGCGAGAGAGAGAGAGAGAGAGATCACTTCAGTACTTTAGTCCTTGATAGGAACAAAGCTATTTGACTAAGTGGTTAAACACTGGGTTTGCCTTCCTATTATAGTTGAGTGTTATCATGATCCCTTGTTGGAGGTGACACGAGCGGAGTGTGTGTGTGTGTGTGTGTGTGTGTGTGTGTGTGTGTGTGTGAGAGAGAGAGAGAGAGAGAGAGAGAGAGAGAGAGAGATGAAGCTGAGTATTGCTGGTTAGTAATTGGAGGCTCTTTGTTGGTTCTGTGTGGATACCTGTGTTCAGTAAAGCCTCATTAATGAATGCAGAGAGAATTCCCATCACACATAATGAAGCAGTGTGTGTGTGTGTGTGTGTGTGTGTGTGTGTGTGTGTGTGTGTGTGTGTGTGCGTCCCTGAAGGAGCCGGCTCAGGAGGAATTGGTTCTTCGTAGGCTTGGCCTCTCAGTCTTCCATAGGGGAGATGGAGGCTGGGTGAGGAAGGCATGGCACAACATGGCGAGAATCTCTCTTCATTAATCATAGTCATTAATATTGATTTAGAGTGAGGAGCCCCCTCTACTGGGTATCCACCACATTTCACACGCTGCTCGGCTGCTTGCTCTTCCTGTATTTCCAGTGCATAATATCATCATTTTAGTCTTCATTCCCTGCAATCATGTCGAATATATTAATTTTTTTCTTCTTCGACGAAGTAAAATAAATGTCATGCTTTTTGCCTCAGCCTTTAAATCCGAAACACAGCTAAAGCCTCTGGTGCAGAACAACAGGAAATGTCCTTAAGGACACCAGAACTATGAAATTAGTGCTGTTCTTGGACAGGCTTCCAGCTCCTATTGTTATTATTTTTTTTTTTTCCCAATCCCATCTTACAGTGGGTTCCTGAGGCCTGTTCCTCTTCCCTTTATTGTGAGAAACATTAATTGAAAGGTGTGTTGTGTTGCCGGTTTGTTATTCTTACTGGCTTTTCCTTCAGGACTTTTTTCTCTGTGTGTTTGGCTGAAGTGCTGACAGAATTACACAGCATGACTTCCTCTGACACTCCACACACGTAGAAGACAGAAGCATTTACCCGCATTGTAATGCTTTTTTTATGAGAATAACTTTGATTTATTTACTTAACTTAGTTTATAGGTGACAAAAAAGTTTCAGTTTGCAAGTTTTTGTATAAGATTCGTATGCTGTTATTAACAGCATATGAATCATGTATTTATATTGTTTATAGTTTAGCATTCATAATAATAACAGAATAATAATAATAATATAATAATAATAATACTAACAACAAAATAATAATAATAAATAATAAGATAATAATAATGATAATAATAATACTACAATAACACAAATAATAATATAATAATAATAAGTATAATAATAATAATAATAAATGATCAAATACTGATCATAATAATGATCCTAATAATACAACACCAACAACAACAACAATATATAATAGTAATAATAAAATAATAATATTATAATACTTATAATATAATAATTATATTATTACTATATTATTATGGCTATGTTGAATTGCTATTGTTTTTATTATTTATTTTCATATTATTCATAATATTCTTATTATTATCCATAATTATTATTGTTTACGTATATTATTATTATTTGTTGTTGTTGTTGTTGTTGGTTGTTGTATGATGAGATATAATCTAACTAATAATATAAAATAATATTATAACCAAAAATAATAATAATAAGAATAATAATAATAACATAAGAATAATATCTAATAATAAATAATCATAATACTATTATTATTATTATATTATTATTATTATTATTATTATTGTTGTGTGTTTATTGTTTAGTAATTGTTATTATTATTATTATTGCTGTGTTGATTTCTTATTGTTTTTATATTTATTTTCATAATTATTCATATATTCCTAATATCCCATATTATTATTATTATTATTATTATTTATTGTTGTTGTTGTTTGTGTTGTTGTTGTTTTGTTGCTGCTGGTTGTTGTTTATGTTGTAGTAAATTGGTCATAATAATAATAACAATAGTAAATAATCATAATATAAATAATAATAATATAATAATAAGAATAATAATAATATAGTAATATAATGTATATATGCAAAGTATACAGGTTATTTTCTAATAATCACTGTTCTGTTATTTTTATGTAGGTTTTTTATTTCAACACACACACACACACACCACACACACACACACAACACAACACACACACCCACAGCTGAACCTGCTTCGGACATTACTGTCATAAACGTGTAATCACAGATGTATATATGTTGTCATGTGTTTCGATGTCATTTACCATCCTGTCATGCTAACTTGCCGGTAATGTCGACATGACACTTTACATCAACACGCTAATTGTGTGCGTACTCCTATTACAGTATGTTTTTCTCACAGCGGCATGCACAATAAAATCTAACCACTATCATAACAATGACTAATATACTTATGTCATAACTACAAACGCACTTTATGCCGCTCACTTGAGCAATATGTCAAAAAAAAGGGCAAGCAGTTTTGGATACTTTTTTAGTAATCATATTTGTGACAGCATGAATTATATCATGTGTGCATAAACATGCTTTTATAACTTAGTTTCGTAGTACATTTAATAAAAAAAATGTTTTGCAGCACAGCATTAAACAGTAACACTGTTATATTACAATTACTGAAAACTGAGCACACTGTCATATTACTGAATATAAACCAATTACTGAAGGAGGTATAACAATAGAGCCAGTGGCACCTCCAAGGTGCTATAGATGTGTCAGTCTTGGCACAGAGTTCAGTTAGTGTTACTTCTATCCCATCCTTAAAATCATATTTAAGGTCTTAATATTTGTCTCTTTGTAAAGCATCTGATACTTTCACTTGACATTTCTAAAATTCAAGTTCAATGAAATATTAATTTATATTTTTGACTTACAATAATCCTTTCGAATGTTCTGCATAAATATGACCTAAAACATCACCAGATGTCCACCCAAGTCCTAAAAGTTGATAAATGAGACAAAGATATTATTCACTTAGTCATTTATTTATTGAGGAAAATGATCTAATGTGATTGTAGAGTGGCAAAAGTGACGTGATCCTCTAGTATAAGCAGTCGATTTGAAGGTGGAATTAGTGAGTCAGGATTTTTTGACTCAATGGGATGACAATCAGGTGTGAGTGGGCACTTGTGGTATTTAAAGAACAGGGATCTATCAAAGGCTCTCTTCATAACACATTTTTGTGGAAGTATATTGTGGTACAAACAAAGAAACTTTCTGAGGACCTCAGAAAAAGAGTTGTTGATGCTCATCAAGCTGGAAAAGATCACAAACCCATCGAGTCTGGACTCGACAAAGCCACAGTCAGACATACTCTGTGCAAATGGAGGAAATTCAAGACCATTGTTACCCTCTGCAGGAGGTGGTCGACCAACAAAAGTGACTCCAAGAGCAAGGCGTGACAAATAAACCCAGGGTAACTTCTAAACAACTAAAGAGCTTTCTCACATTGTCTAGGGTTAAAGTTCTTGACTCCACCCTCAGGAGAACACTGAACAACAATCGAGTGCATATCAGGGTTGCAAGAAGCAAGCCGCTACTCTACAGAAAAGAACACTGCTGCCCGCCTGCAGTTTGCTAAAGATCACATATAATTTATTTGTTTGTTTGTTTTGTTTAATTGAGAAGTGTAATGTCTGGAGAAAAAAAAAAGTGCATTCCAGCATATGATCCCTATCCCATCTGCGAAACATGGTGGTGGTAGTATCATGGATTTGGGCTTGTTTCGCTGCAATTGTGCCATGACGGTTTGCTTTCATTGATGGAACAATGAATTACAAATTATACCAGCAAACTCTTAAAGAAAATCGTAAATACATTGGGAACTGACTGTCAAGAGAATGTGAGTCATGCAGTCAGACAATGACACAAGCCTTTCAACCAAGGAATCTTTATAGAAGAATAAAGTTAATGATTTGCTATGGTCAAGTCAAAGTCCTGACCTTAAACCAATAAAATTGTTGTGAACGGATCTGAAGTGAGCAGTTAATGTGGGGAAACCCATCAACATCCTAGAGAGGAAGCTGTTCTTTATGGAGGAATGGGCTGAAATTCCTCCATGCTGTTGTGCAGGGCTGCTTAATCATAAATGTTTAGTAGCAGTTATTGCTGGGAAAGGTTCAAATACTTTTGCCACTCACAGATATGTAACACTGGATCATTTTCCTGAAAAAGTTAATGACCAAGTATAATATTACATTTTTTGCTTAATTTGTTTAATTTGGTTCTCTTTGTCCACTTTTAGAACTTGTGTCAAAATCTGATGAAGATTTAGACAATTATAGAATTACTTTTTGGCCATTATTATTATTATTACTATTATTATTATTATTATTATTATTATTATTAAAAGCATTTTCCCCACACTCATGCACAGCCAATTATTATTATTATTATTATTCTTATTAAAAGCATTTTCCCCACACTCATGCACAGCCAATTATTATTATTATTATTATTATTATTATTATTATTAAAAGTATTTTTCCTCACACTCATGCACAGCCAATTATTATTATTATTATTATTATTATTATTATTATTATTATTATTATTATTATTATTAAAATCATTTTCTCACTCTCATGCGCAGCCAATTATTATTATTAATTATTATTATTCTTAAAAGTATTTTCTTTCTTCTCACCCTCATGCACAGCCTATTATTATTAATTAATTATTATTATTATTATTATTATTATTATTATGTATTTAAAAGTCTTTTTCCCCACCCTCATGCCCGCCAATTATTCTTGTATTATTATTAAAAGTTATTTTTCCACCCGATGCACAGCCAAATTATTATTATTATTATAATTATTTTATTATTATTAATTATTAAATCATTTTCCCCTCACTCTCATGCGGCAGCCAATTATTATTATTATTTTTTATATTATTAAAAGTATTTTTCTTTCTTCTCTCAACCTCATGCACAGCCAATTATTATTATTATTTTATTATTATTATTATTATTATTAAAAGTATTTTCTCCACCCTCATGCCAGCCATTATTAATTATTATTATTTATATTATTAAATTATTAAAATCATTTTCCTCACTCTCAGGGGCGCCAGCCAAATTATTATTCTTATTATTCTATTTTAAAAGAAGTATTTTCTCCACCCTCATGCCAGCCTATTAGTAATTAAATTATTATTAGTTATTATTATTATTATTATTATTATTATTATTAAACGTATTTTTCCCCCACCCTCATGCCAGCCACTTATTATTATTAGTTTTATTAAAAGTATTTTCATTCCACCCTCATGCACAGCCATTATTTTATATTATTTATTATTATTATTATTATTAAATCATTTTCTCACTCTCATGCGCACCAATTATTATTATTATTATTATTATTATTATAATTAAAATCCTTTTCCTCATCCTCATCACAGCCTTATTATTTTATTATTATTATTTATTATTAATGATTATTATTAAATATTTTTCCCCCTCCTCATGCACATCCATTATTATTATTATTAATTACTTATTATTATCTTATTATTGTTATTATTATTATCTTAAAATATATTCCCCACCCTCAATGCACAGTCCAATTATTATTATTATTATTATTTATTATTATATTATTGTTTGTATATTGTTATTAATTATTATTAAAATCATTTTTCCCACCCTCAATGCACAGCCTATTATTATTATTATTATATTATTATTATTATTATTATTAATTATTTATTATTATTATTATTAAAATTATTTTCTCCACCCTCATGCGCAGCCAATTATTATTATTATTATTATTATTATTATTATTATAAGTATTTTCCCCACCCTCATGCACAGCCAATTATTATTATTATTATTATTATTATTATTATTAATATTATTATTAATATTATTTGTATTATTAAAAGCATTTTTCTCCACCCTCATGCACAGCCTATTATTATTATTATTATTATTATTATTATTAAAAGCATTTTCCCCACCCTCATGCACAGCCAATTATTATTATTATTATTATTACACATTTTCAAAAGAAAACCACTTTGAATATTCTGTTCAGTCTGTAATTGATTGCCTAATTTAAATGCAAACCTACGCAGAAGATAAACACACTGACACACACCTGTCGTTGTTGCCACCTGACTGTAGTTATCATTAACAGCAGAGTGACTAGGAGTGAGACGATGGGCGGACTTGTGTTGTCATTACACTCTCTGACTGCAGCGTTATTGCGACAGTGACACGCACTTACACGCTCGGAGACAGAGTTCAAGCCTCAAACAGCACCAAAACAAATGTAATATCAGGCAGCAGGAGAGAGCGTGAGAGAGAGAAGGATGAATAAACACCGGCTGATAAGGGAAAGGATATATGAGATTTCTGACAGGAATATTATTGGTGGAGTCGAGTCGCCGACAAGCCAGCCATAATTTGTGTCAATCAAATTACATTTACCGCCGTGTCGTTCCCGGAGCTGCGGTAATTTCTCATATTGTCTTATTCCTTTCTCTTCTGATGCCCAAAATCCATCATATCTGGGAAAATGGATAAGTGCTCTGTAACACTTATATTGCCTGCTCTCTCCATTACAGTGTGTCATCGGATCTGTGGATGAAAAAGTTTGAATAATGACAAGAGCCGAGCTTTATGGACTGCGGCTTCCAGTTTGTGTTCCGATTGCTTGCCTACATAGGCAATGCACATCAACGAGCAAGTCAGTAAGATTGACATTTAGCTTTTTATAAAGGGAGCATGCACTGATTCACATTTGTTTTTGTTTTTTCCCTCTCCGTTTGTGGAACTTACATCCTTAGCTCTTAATTCATTACCGAAATAAAGTTTGTGTGTACTCAACAACATTTGAGAAAACGTCTTGATGGGTTAAGCCATGCATTTACACTACTGTGCAAAAGTCTTAGGCCACCATTAGATCAGATATACCATTGTTTTAGCACATAGCAACATATAGCAATCATTGGGATGCCAACATTCAAAAAGAGCCCCTTCAGTGGTGATACATGAGAGCCTAATACATGAGCCCATGACTGTTCATAGTTCAAGTCATCTGAGTTCATCCAGCCTGTCATAATTGGTCATAATTCATTCCTGCTGCAAACTATGGCTCCGAGAAACTGATTGGGATTCTGGAAAAGCTGGAGAATGGACACCCAGTGAGTGGTCTTAAGCCTCAAGATGTATGGAGGTACTCGTTGGCCCATGGTCCGGCCCGTCCTCCCTACTAGAAATCAGGCAGGATCAAACTGGAATGTTTTTGCAGATGATTTTTGTTATCCCATAAAAAGCAATTGGATTCTTATGTGGCCTACCGATTCATGACTGAGTAGCTTCTAGAGTTTTCCATTCCTCAATAGCATACTGTTGACAAGAGCAGAAAGTAAGCATTTCATAACAATGTCAAACCTAATTGAGTGTAAGTCATTGTACTGCCAATGTGTGTCAAAGGCTTTCTTCACGTCTTAAAAATGGTTGTGGTTAAAATAGCTGGGTGTCCACATACTTTTGGTCATGCCGTGTAATTTGTCTCTTTCTTCGCTGCACACTTTTTTAGTTAGCATTCTCTCCACCGTACTTCCCGACATGCCACGCTCCAGATCGCTTTAATACACTTTTATTTTTTCCGTTTTTGCCGGAATGATCTTTCACCAGCCATGGAGAGCAAGCAAATTAAGAGCCATGAACTTTGACAGCCTCCAGCACCAGCCGTGTCCACGCATGTCACACCGCATAATGATTACATTACAATCTTGTGATATTATTCAAAACGGCTCGGGATAAATGAATGATAAACCGGGGGTTATGGCTACTTTATTAGCGAGGTTGATAAGGTAGCTAATCAGCAGCCAAGCAAATGTCATTACATAAATTATGATTGTGACTTTGATGCATATTCCCACAGAGGCGCGTGATCCGGGCCGGCCTGCTCTCCTATGCCGAATAAATGGTGAGCGGAAAGAAGAAAGAGAAAATATTTATTCTGTCTCATTACTTGCCCGCTGCTGCCTGGATGTGTAATTGCTCTGGCGGATTCAAAGGGCATGTGACAGCCCGATAGCCTCGCGTGGAACCGGGATTACAGGGGAAAAATGATTTTCAAGTGCAATCG